>CAJNDV010031552.1:205525-218109 GCA_905221635.1 Symbiodinium sp. CCMP2456
AGGTTTTGGGCGGGGGGGGGGGGGGGGGTTAGGGTTTAGGGTTTAGGATTTAGGGTTTAGGGTTTAGGGGGTGTTTGGCCGAAGGATAAATCAATGCGAATCCCGAAGGATGGTGCTTCAGGCCTCCAAGGCTGCGATTTTGTTCCTCAGCCGTGCGATGCAAGGCCGCAAGGTCAGCTGAAAGGTATCACAGCGCCCGGGAGAATTCAACAGTCAAGCGACTGCACTTGTCGCAGCTGGGACTGGGCGGCATCCAGCTTCTCCTGCCACTTCCGATGCTAAATGCCAGCTACAACCGCAGCTGCTAGCACGCTCTCAAAGCAGCTCTACACCCGAGACCCCCACACCCAAGACCCGAAACCCTAAACGCAAGATCTAGCGGTCCTGGCATTCTGCAAGTTCGGCTTCGGCCTGTTTGAGGAGCTTCCGCTTCGGCCTGCCAACACTCTAGGGCTGGCGTCCGCATGGGATAAGAAGAATAAGAGCAAGAAGGCCCAATCAAAGCTCATAGCCATTCCGTCATGAGGACAACAACAGGAATAGCAGTTACAACAAAAATCGTTGCAACCGTAACAGCGACGAAAACCACGATAATTGCAGCAAGATGGGATGCAGGCAACGTGCTATGGCGATTTCGTCTTCTGTGAGGCCAGGCGTGTTGTCCCTGGGCTCCCAGCTCGACGGCTTTGGCGACGAAGTGGTACTTGTACATCGCACGGACCTACGTCTCAGCAACACTCCAGAACTCCATACCCTAAGCCCCCAAGCCCTTCTATCGCCGAGTACGCTGCAAGCAAGCTCACTAAGCAACCACTGGCAGGGCTGAGCTACTTAGAATCCCTCGCCACTCCTGGCTTAGGGCCTAAAGCCGGAACCTATCCCCCTGAACCCGAGACACGAAAACCCTGAAGCGTAAACGGCACTGACCACTGTTCCCACCCTAAACTACACGAATCCCACCAAACCCTAAACTCCGAACCAGAGTTCGCAACATGAAGAGTCTGAGCGCCGAGCCCACAAACACAAGGCCTCGCAAGCGATGGAGGCCTCCGTCACCATGCGTCACCCCAACGTGAAACTCATAATGCAAAGACTAAGAGAAGGAATGAGAATAGTAGCTTTAGCTACAGCAGCAGTACTAGTTACTAGTGGCAGTGGCAGTGCTAGTGACCGCGGTCGTGGTAGTGGTACGATGGATGGAGGAAGTCATGCACCGCCCAGATGCTGACTAATGACCCTTGTTTCACATTGATGATAGTATGCCACGTTGCTGGTGCAAAATTTGGGTCAGTGGAACCCCACGGCACTTCCCGGACTGGACATTAACGTCAAACGAGGGTGTGGGGTACCATCGCTGGTCTACTCAAACTGGTGCAGTGGTGATGGTGTTGGTGTTGGTCTTGGTGCTGGTGCTGGTGTTGGTGTTGGTGTTGGTGTTAGTTTTGGTGGTGGTGGCGGTGGTGGCGGTGGCGGTGGTCGTGGTGGTGGTGGCTGGCGGTTTCGGTGGCAGTAGCTAGCGGTGGCAGTAGCGGTCGTGGTAGTGGTAGTGGTAGCGGGAGCAGGCAATGATGCTATCGCAATGGTGCTGATCAGAATACCTATAGTAATAGTCATGCCGGCAATACGCAAGCTGCAGAAACATTGCTTAACGGTCTGGCCCCAGGCATCATGCAACCCACAGGCACGCTTTGTGCAGCTTGCCTTCTTGATTGCTGCAGGATCGAAATCCTCTCTGTCGATGTAGGGCCCGATCGTCTGGATGACCTTCGCTGTGCTGGCTTTAGGATTTGAGGCGTCTGCAGAGTCTGCAGAGCACGTGGCCTTGTCGGGGATGTTGTCCTTGTCAAAGTCCATGAGGTCTTCCAGGAGCTTCTTTGCATCCACAAGGACCTCAACACCCAAATCCCAGCATGGGTAAAGTAGGGACTGCCTCAAGCCCTAAAGGCGCGGACCTGCTTCTGCGAAGTCTCCCAATAGTCCTGCCGAATACCGCTGCAAGAATTAATAAAGCGCGAGGTGAGCTTGGGCCGCTCAAACAGGGTCACCTCGATCTTCTTCGAAGGATTGCTCGGGTCAGGCTTCTTCACTGGCTTCAGCTGAAACCTGGGCGGCACTCTGCACTCCCCTGGGGTCGCAAATAAGGCAGAAGGAGGAGAAAAGGGCCCTGACATAATGCACACGCCTTCGCAGGCGAGCCGTACACCAGCAGGTGGATTTGCAAGTGCCTTGACTTCCTGGATGTGCTCCTGGCTGCTATTGCTCTGGAGGCTCAGAAGATACAGGAACCTTAAGCTGTACCGTACTATGCTGTATCATACCCTAGCATACCACTGCTATCCCTAGCATACCATGCCATGCTATGCTATGCTATCTGCTATGCTCTGCTATGCTATGGCCTAGCAAAACACAAGATGTATCCAGCACTCTTCCCGATCCCAGGGCCGCTCCTTCTTCAGCTTCCTCAAGCACTCCACCTTCGGTGCCCAGCTTGCTTTCATGCTGCTTAGATGCAGGCCTTTGCAAAAATTGTGCATTTAAATTTTGGGGCTATAATCTTTGAACCCACAAGCCCTGTAAGCCCTAAGCGTCCCCAAAGAAAAGTTCCTTCACGCTTTTAAAGAGTCATGTCATTATATAGAAGTCCAATCAACGAGGGACAACCCGAGCCTGATTGTCAAAGCAGGTTTCAAGAGCTTCGGAACTACATGTAGTTGAAACCGGAGATAAAGCCTCGATGGAATTACTAAGGCTCGTATTAAGTCCCAAACCCTTACAAAACCCTCCCTGAACCCCTTAATTAACCCTGAAAACCCGAACCCCTACTAAACCCGCTTGACCCTAAACCCTAAACCCTAAACCCTAAACCCTAGGTCTCTTTGCTATCATATCAGCTGGCCCTAAACCCTAAACCCTAAACCCTAAACCCCAAACCCTAGGTCTCTTTGCTATCATATCAGCTGGCCCTAAACCCTAAACCCTAAACCCTAGGTCACATTGTCTGGCTCCTCAGGCTCCGACCGCTTGGTCCAAGGCCGGCAAAGCCTCGTCCAGGTCTCTCTGGGCATCGTCCTTGGGCACAGCGGGTTATGTCAAAAGTGCTTTGAGGTTTAGGGCCTAGGGTGCATAACTCCATGTTTAGGGACTTTGTCACTACAATGCGTTTCCTACCGCTAACCTAATGTTTGGTTCTAAGTATCAGCACTGGTGTTGCCATTTCTTACCGCTGCTGCCGTGCCTTGATGGCTTGGGTCTCCTCGGCCTTCACCGACGCGGCAGCCTCTTCCGCCGCAACGGCCTGACAGTGCGAGCCATTCAGCGGCAGTCTTCTCATCCGTGTTCCACATACTTCCCCTACCTTGCTCACTTCTTCAGCCTCCCCTTTGTCCTTCGTGATCACCACCTTTCATGAAGTCGCTTACAAACTTACGACTGTCTTAGGCCTTCCCTGCGGATATGGATTCAAATAATTCGGCTCACCATCATCTCGCCGACTTCCTTTTGCGTCTTTTCCAGCATAGGCCTGACACGACGGCACTTCCGTGTTGGATCTGCCCCAATGCAGCAGCAGAGTAGGTAAGCCAGGGACTTCTTGTCAACCAGCATCTGCTGAAGTCCTGCCACTTGCTCTTCGGCGTCCCCGATCTTGCCCAAACCTCAGCTGCTCCAAGGTCTGGACCCCTCTGTCATGTCAGCCACACCGATCGTTAAGCATGTGGCCAACGCTATACCTGTGCTGCAGCATGCCAA
This sequence comes from Symbiodinium sp. CCMP2456, assembly GCA_905221635.1. NCBI lineage: Eukaryota > Dinophyceae > Suessiales > Symbiodiniaceae > Symbiodinium > Symbiodinium sp. CCMP2456. The sequence goes on from CAJNDV010031552.1 coordinate 209,273, forward strand.
CCTTTCCAGTTCAATTTTTCAGAAAACCAGAGTCCCTACTCAGTTAATGTAAAGAGGACCAGCAATGGAACGACTTACGACGTCAGGAAAAAAAGGTGGCCTGTTTGCGCTTGTCTGCAAGAATGCCGACGAAGCTGTTCAGCAACTCTAGGAAGGAGGTCGGCGTGACCTTGTGCTTCAGGCTTTGGGGGGTTTTGATAGGTGTTTTTTTTGATAGGTGTTTAGGGTTTAGGGTTTAGGGGGCTTTTTCTAGCCGCTCAGCTGACGAGGTCGCACTGCTAGTTGTTGGAGCGAGGGCAAAAGTCCCACAGTCCCAGGCAGGGTGCACGCCACTCCTTAGCCTTAACCGGGCAAGACCACCACCAACTCAACAACCACTAACACCTCTGACCACACCGAACTCGTAGGAGAAGCTCTAAAGCCCGACTATCCCGAACGACCCCCCAGAGGACTTGGGGTTCAGGGTTTTCTGGTTCAGAGTCTGGGCGCATGCCTCTGGATAAGCAAGAGATCTTCTGTGTGTGAGTGGACCAGCTGGATAAGCAACAACTCGAGGGCATGGGCGAGCGGCATAAACGTGGCGATTGGTCGCTTTCAAGAAGCTTCTTGACGACGTCTCGACACTCTGGTGGATGGTCTGGAACCTCAGTTCGTGAAGAGAGATACGCACAGAAAGAAGGCTTGGTCAATGCATGCATTCATCTTGACATTGACTGATATACTGTACATCCAGAATCTAGATGGATAGTTGCAGACTGACATGCCTTTAGCGTGTACAGATGATGGCTCCATGACTACTTCTGTATTTCTGCCCCTAAACCCCAAACCAAGTCGTATCTTACTTCTTCCTTCCCGACGCATTGCATAGAGCCAGAATGCACCCCTCTGTGCCCCGAGCATCTTCAAGGAGCCCTCGAGGTTGGGAAGCTCAACCTTCAGGACAATGTATATACGTAGATATGAAAATGTACATATATATATATATATGTGTGTGTGTGTATATATACATATTAGATCTATACTCGATATAATACATCACACATAATATGTCATATAACACATGAGACCGGACATGATTTGCAAGAGAAGGCTCTGGGGGCTCTTTGGGCTTAGGCTCTGATGTGGGAGCTGGTGGGACTCACGGCATCTGGCATGGTTTAGCGATTCGGGCCTCAAAACTTTCGTGTAGACTCTTTACTTAGGGTTGTGGCTTTAGCACACGTTGAGGTTCCGAGTCCCGAGTTTGCTCTAGGATCACAGGTCCCTGGGGCAGACACGCTCTGCCCGGTGATCTGCTGCTTCGCCACAGAGTAGAGCGCTTCGGCCGGCCACTCATGGAACCTGGGAAGCTGTCCCGTTAAGAGACTTGAAGTATGTTCCAAAGCAGCTTCCGAAAGAAGGATCCATATGCGGAACAACGTCTGCAGTGGGCGGCAAGCATGTTCTTTCGCCCTGCCTGTGCATCCCGTCCCTTCATCCTACTAAGCTAGCATGAGTCCAGGCGAGTCTTTCGGGACGTCGAAGCAGCTCTTCAGCGATTGGAATCACCTACGCACGAGTTCTGTGCCCGGGACCAATCAATCGTGCAGCAGTTGACCAGCGATGGAAAGCTTCCTTACCAGAAGGCTCTGACAGTCAGAAAATATGCATGCTTCTCGGCGGTTCGCCACGCGTGCTCGGAAGCCGAGGCTCGCAATCGATTTCTGAAGCTGTCGCCAACAGGAGAGAAAGCCAGTGTCACGTGGACATTCTTTTTCACCCGACCTGCACTACTTCTCACAGCCCGGGCTAGTCTCGTGTCAAGAAGAGCTACCTCTGTCTGCTGCACTGGGCCGGGCACTCAGATAGGCACTGAAGAGGTTTGCCTTTGTGGGCTGCATTCCCATCGACCTGGTCAAGTCCAAAGGCCCGATTCCGGAGAAATCTCGAGAAGTCTGAGGCACTGGCTGGCAGAGCTGGCGGCAGGATGAGGAGATGGCTTCGAAATCTTCATTGGCATAAAGGTTTGGCCTAAGGTAAGTAAAGATGAACGTTTCTGCAGCTCCTGGCTTTTCAGGGTGCCCGGCACATCGCCGCTGTTCAGGACATTGTTGATGGCCTTCAAAACGCAGGTGCAGGCAGCAAACCAGGTGAGGCTCAAGGGTTAAGAGCTGCTTGCTTCGAGCATGGATTTAGCATGTAGTCCAGCCCAGGAAGTGGCAGACATCAGCCTCGACAAAGTCTTCCTTGACAATCTGGGTGTCACAGAACAAGAAGATCTGAACCTCAGCCAAGAAACCAGCCCACTGTCAAACACAAGTGCTGCGCAGGCGTTGCCAACCGCCACGGTTTCCAGCCTTGTCCTCCACGCCGCATTTCATCAGGCACTTCTTGACCTCAACATCCGTGACAGCTGGAAGTCCCGGTCCCTCCCAGGAAAGCCCCTGCAGTCACATGCAACACTTTTACGAGCTCGCAACGTCGTCCTTGAACTCCGTCATCCCATAACCTCGCCCAATGCAGAACAAGTCGGTGCTGCGCTTCAACGGCTAGCAGTCAGCAATTAAGCAAACCGATCTCGCGCAGGCCTTTCGCCACCTCAATCTGGAAGCAGTCTGCTTCATTCATGTACGCTGACCTGTCTCTGAACTGTCTGCCACACGAAGGGATGCAGGAGACTATCAGCTTGTTGCAAGATCACAGTCCCGGGGAGCATGCAGGCGTGTCAGGCTCTGCCGTCCACTTCCACCTCATACAGGCTGTCTGCTCACTAAGACAAGGTCTGCATGTGCATGTAACTGTTCTTCCATCCATGCGACATCTGGGGCATGCGCCAACCCCGAGCAACAGGACGTTGCCATTGGGCTGGCTCAGGACACGACAAATGCGCGCCTGCACCGGCTCAACTCTCCGAACTCACAATATTATCATTATTTTTAAAAAAACATTACCATTGCTATAACGAATATTGTCATTATTGTTTTTCTTGAAAGTAGTGGTATTCTTCTGAATACTATTAGTACTAGTACTATGACGCATTAATATTACTATTCTTGCTACTACGATTAGTGTTCATACTATTACCACTACTGTCGTCATTGCTGTTGTTTCTGTTATGTTGTTGTTGTTACAATCTAGGACGGGAAAGGATTCGCGTGCACAAGAAAGCGCGTCGCGATCGGCAAGACACCGAGACCCTTGCGCAGTGCTCGCAGGCATCAAGGAACATGACAAGTGGCATGGTGATCGAGAAGACCTGGCCAGGGCAGCATTTCGTCTCTCCAGCGGCCGCAATGCTCCAAGACACCGGAAGATTCCGGAAGCACTTGCCTGATTGTAGTCTTCCAGATATTCTTCAATCGCCTGCTTCATGGCCTCGCACCAACCGACTCTCCAAGGGAGCTCTTCCCTGATGTGCCAAAGAAGGGAATGCCTGCATGTCTGTGATCTCGTCATAGGTCCGATTCTCCACCTCCGGCGCACCATGCCACTCGTGCGATGCATGCAAACGACGAGAGGATGAATGAAGACTACAAGTGGCTGGACCGCCTCCTGGGTCAGGAAAGATGCAAAGATGAGGCGCTCCTCAGGCAAAGTAATGAAGTAACGTCTAGGAAGGCCTTAGGATCAGAATTCCACATGGAGCTTTAGGTGACTTTGGAAGGTCCACGCCTTGTTGAAGATGACTTCGAGCTTTTGCTCAAGATCCTGCAAGTCTGTAGCAAACCGGACTCAGTTCAATTGCAGCGCAGTCTGGCAGCTATTGTAGGCTAACCTAACCCCAAACCCTAAGCCTGCTGTAGGAGTTGTTGTTGTGTTCTTTTGACGGACCAATCCTGGCTCACCGCGCCCTCGACCTGCGTCTTCATCCACTGCAGGTCTTGGCTGTCCTGGAGCGGTTGGGGGAAGGTTAAGCAGTTTCTCAGGGCACACCTCGGGACAAAAGTCAGAATCAGGAACAACCCATTTTTCTGCTAATCTATTCGAAGTGCATATATAGGGTCTACGGCCGCGCTTGCCGTGTGCAAGACGAGCCAAATCCACACCCCTCGATAACTGGCCCGATCGCCTTGGAGCACAGATCCACAGTCCACAGTGGAGCTGCTGTGCCCGGAAGGGCCAAAGTTAAAAGTGGACCTGCTAATTAAGAACAATTTTGCTCAGCGAGAACTGTTCAAAAGGCGAGCCTGAACGGCTCTGCGTAGAAATGCAAAAAGTGCCTAGGCTGTGTGTTAAGAATCGCAGTGTCGGCTACGTTGAGCTCACCTACGCCTTGAAAGGGACCGAGGAGTGGTGGAGGCAGATGCGCACCTTTCCATCGGGGTTCCTCCTGTAGCCAAACGTGTACTCCACCTTCGTCTTGCTTCCATCTGCTGCGCTAGTAAAGTAATAGTTTCCCATTGCGAGCGCCATGTTGCCGTCCACATCGATCTCGTGGTTCTCGAACACGACATCTGACCATCCCTTGCCCCCGTTGATGGCGAAGCCAGCATCCTCAGAATGACCTCTCGTAACTGATTTCCTGCCGACGAAATAGGACATCGCATCCTCGGCAGTCGGACGGAACTGTGCCTCTGCCGCTTTGGTGGGCTTGAACAGGACCTTCGAGTGACCATAGCCATAAAGCTCGCCAGCCGCTTTGGCAGCAACCGCCACAAAGTCGCCTCCATCCAAGTAGGTCTTGGAGATCGTTTTAATGGCATTGGCCCAAGCTGCCTGCACACTGAGCACATCCTCCTTGGAGACCGCACCAGGGGCCGGAGGGCTGAATGGCACAGACGAGTGGTGGAGGAAGATACGCACCTTCCCATCGGCGTTCTTCTTGTAGCCGAATGTGTACTCCACCTTGGTTTTGCTTCCATCCGCTGCACTGGTGAAGACGTAGTTCCCCATGGCAGTGGCCGTGTCGCCGTCCGCGACAATCTGGTGGTTGTCGAACACGACATCTGACCAGCCTTTGCCACCGTTGATGGCAAAGCCACCATCCTCTGGAATTCCATCATCAACAGCCTTGCAGCCTACAAAGTAGGACATGGCCTGGGATGCCATGGGCCGGAACTGGACATCCTTCGCCTTCGTTGGCTTGAAGAGCACCTTTGTGTGACCGTAGCCGTACAGCTCACCTGCTGCCTTCCCCGCTGCTGCAACGTAGTCACCTCCGTCCAAGTAGATCTTGGAGATAGATTTAATGGCATTGGCCCAAGCTGCCTGCGCATCTCTCACCTCCTCCTCAGAAACTGCTGCGAGTGGTGCCTGTGGTGCGGCTGCGGCGGCTGGGGCGGCTGGGGCAGGGCTGAATGGCACGGACGAGTGGTGGAGGAAGATACGCACCTTCCCATCGGCATTCTTCTTGTAGCCAAATGTGTACTCCACTTTGGTCTTGCTTCCGTCCGCTGCGCTAGTGAAAAAATAGTTCCCCATAGCAATGGCTGAGTTGCCATCCACATCGATGTCGTGGTTGTCGAACACAACATCCGACCAGCCTTTGCCGCCGTTGATGGCAAAGCCACCATCTTCTGGAATTCCATCATCAACAGCCTTGCATCCTACAAAGTAGGACATGGCCTGGGCTGCCATGGGCCGGAACTGGACGTCCTTCGCCTTCGTTGGCTTGAAAAGCACCTTTGAATGACCGTAGCCGTACAGCTCACCTGCTGCCTTCCCCGCTGCTGCAATGTAGTCACCACCGTCCAAGTAGGTCTTGGAGATCGTTTTAATGGCATTGGCCCAAGCTGCCTGCGCGGCTCGCACCTCCTCCTCGGAAATTGCAGCTTTGATGGCTCCTGGCGGGCTGAATGGCACGGACGAGTGGTGGAGGAAGATACGCACCTTCCCATCGGCGTTCTTCTTGTAGCCAAACGTGTACTCCACCATGGTCTTGCTTCCATCTGCTGCACTTGTGAAATAGTAATTCCCCATTGCAGTGGCTGTATCTGCACTCAACTCGATCTGGTGGTTGTCGAACACAACATCTGACCAACCCTTGCCGCCGTTGATGGCAAAGCCACCATCTTCTGGAATTCCATCATCAACAGCCTTGCATCCTACAAAGTAGGACATGGCCTGGGTGGCCATGGGCCGGAACTGGACATCCTTCGCCTTCGTTGGCTTGAAAAGCACCTTTGAATGACCGTAGCCGTACAGCTCACCTGCTGCTTTCCCCGCTGCTGCAACGTAGTCACCTCCGTCCAAGTAGGTCTTGGAGATCGTTTTAATGGCATTGGCCCAAGCTGCCTGCGCGGCTCGCACCTCCTGCTCGGAGACCGCGGTGGCCCCTCCACTTGTGGTGCCGGCACTGAATGGCACGGACGAGTGGTGGAGGAAGATGCGCACCTTCCCATCGGCGTTCTTCTTGTAGCCAAACGTGTACTCAACTTTGGTCTTGCTTCCGTCCGCTGCGCTAGTGAAGTAATAATTTCCCATGGCGATGGCCACTTTTCCACTCAAATCGATCTGGTGGTTGTCAAAAACAACGCTTGACCAGCCTTTGCCGCCGTTGATGGCAAAACCACCATCCTCCGCAATTCCATTCTGCACGGCATTGCAGCCCACAAAGTAGGACATGGCTTGGGGTGCCATGGGCCGGAACTGGACATCCTTTGCCTTCGTGGGCTTGAAGAGAACATCACAGTGCCCGTAACCATAGAGCTCACCAGCGGCTTTGGCGGCGGCGGAAACGTAGTCGCCCTTCTCCAGGTAAATTTTGGAAATACCAACGATGGCATCGGACCAAGCCTTCTGCGCCTGGTGAACTTCCACCTCCGAGACGGACATCTTCGCTGCTGTGTGGAGTCAAGGAAGTGGGGTGCACCAAAACAACACTGCTTGAGGCAAAATGGCTACGGCGTAGCGTCTAGGGTCAAGGAGGTCCCGAATGCACAGCAACTCCAGCCGTCTAAGATCCATAAACTCCGAAAATCCCTTTCCGTCTGGTCTGCAGCACCTCAACCAGGACAGAGACGGAGATGTGAACCCGAAAAATCCTTTTTTGCATAAAACCCTGAACCCCCAAACCCGACACCCGAAACCTCAAACCTGTATCCGCACGCCGTGCCGCGAAACAACCTTCAAGCCCAAACCCGACCCGACCGCTGCTGCAGCTTCCCAATCCTACGGAACCAAAGATGGACCCTGTGGGACTACATAGGAAACCCTAACCCTAAACCCTTGTGGGATTTCATGCGAGTTTAAGCATCCGGCCGTCAGTCGATCCCCGAAGACTCGTTGGATCTCATGAGCCCAGCACCGGGTCACCTCGTTGAACCCAAGACCGCCGTATCACGCGCACACACACACGCACATGCATCCGAAGCATGCAGAGTTTGAAGATGTGCGTATGCAGGTCTACGAAACATGCTTCTAAATACACAAGAAACATGCAGAGATGTATATGCACAAGATAGAGAATGTGTATGTGCGTGCGCATGTACGTGTGTATGCACGCAGGCCATGTATGTAAGGCTTGTTATGTCTTTGTTTAGTGGTGATTGGCATATAGACTTATATGGCATATAGACTTAGATGTGCTTGCTAGTGTTATTTCCATGCCGACTATGTGTTTCATTGACTGAGTGGTTGCTTCAGTGAAAGGTGAGGGTTGGTTGACTACCCCCCGAAACTCTTGCAGCTTCGCAGGCCCGACACTGCTCAAAACGAGCAGAGGAGGTTGTAAACCCCTAAACTAAACCCTAAACCCTAAACCCTAAACCCTAAACCCTGCAAGAAAACTCAGTCACCGACGGTCAGGGGATTGTTGGATTTCTTGGAGCTGAGGCTGCAAAGACCAAGGAAGACCTCGGATTCCATCAGAGCTCCGGGGCAATGGCTGGGGCGCAGCGAGGGGGTTTTGGGGTTTGGGCGCTCACAACTCGGACAATCCAGGCGATCAATGGCTTGGCGATGGGGTTGAAGGCAAGTTTGGGGTTTCGTTTTGTTGGTCTGGGGTTTAGATGTAGTGTTCAGGCTTTAGTCGGGTACCGGGCCTTCCAGATGTCACGCAAGTTGAAGAGGTAGTGGGACTTCGCTGGTGTGGGCAGCAGGTCGTTCAATGCCTGCCGGCCATCCGTACTCAGATTCACGATGGCAGGCTGGCAAGTGTCTCCGTGAGTGTCGACACTCCTTTTCCTCATCACAAGAGCAAGTGCAGAGAAACTCTGTAGTGGACAACACATTCTTTGGCATGTCCACACACGACAGAACGTCGGATCAGAAAGGTTCCTTTCTTCCAACATCTGCCTTTGTGCGACAGCTGCAAAGCCTCTTTGGGACTGTCCAGCGTCAATATCTTACACAGGCTCTGTCTTGCATCTTTCTTTGACCTCTCGTGGTGCAACCTTGCAAGACAGCACAAGCTCACACAAGCTTCTACGGCCCCAATCCCTGGAGAAATGCAGTGTCAAATTCATCCCCCCCCCCCCCCCCCCCCCNNCCCCCCCCCCCCCCCCCCAGCTTCGACTGACGCTACGTGGGAATCAGAAACTCACGTTTTGAGTGAGGGTGCTGCTGTAGCCTTCTCGGATGCTGCTTTCACAACCGACCTCAGCGTAAAACAGGCCATACAGTAACAGAAATACGGAGTTTGGCGATCCGTGGGAGAAGAGCGTGCGACGCAGCTTTCCTGCTCTGAGCACGGTGCAAGGTCTTCACGAACTCGAACTTATCAATTTCGTCCAATATCTTGCTCAGGTCGAAGGACTTCTGGCTTCTGATCTCCTTTGCTTGCGGCGGTGCATCCAAACCCTAAACCCCAAACCCTAAACCCAAACCCTAAACCCTCAACCCTAAACCCTAAACCCTAAACCCTTTTTTTACACCTGGACTACGCATATGCCAGGAACCGAGGCACCGACTGTGCTGTG
>CAJNDV010031552.1:218209-270407 GCA_905221635.1 Symbiodinium sp. CCMP2456
CCCCTGTATGATTTAAGGAACCCTGTGCCACTCCTAACGCCGAACACTCACTCACTCAGCTATCCTAACCCTAAACCCTAAACCCTAAACCCTTTTTGCAGCAGGCTTCTCTAAACCCTAAACCCTGAACCCTAAACCCACTCACTCGTCTATCCTAGGGACCCGATTGCCAACTTTAAAGCGGCCCTTAGGAAATCGTCTCCGAGGTGCGGTGGCCCGGTCGACCGACCACGGCGCTTGCGGCCTCAACGATTTTGGGGCTTTACAAGGGCCTGAGGGTTTGGGGACAATTAGGGTTTAGGATTTAGGGTTTAGGATTTCGGGTTTAGGGTTTGGGGACAATTTGGATTTAGGGTTTAGGGTTTAGGGTTTGGGAACAATTAGGGTTTAGGATTTAGGGTTTGGGGACAATTAGGGTTCGGGGGCCTGAGGGGTTTAGGATTTGAGGTTTAGGGGGGCCTGAGGGTTTTGGGGTTTAGGATAGAAGGGTCGAGAGTTTAGGGCTTAAGGGTTTCGAGTGTCGCAACTCGGCAACAAGGGCTTGGACGGTTTTGGGGTTCAGGGTTCATGGGGCTTCAGCACCGTGAGTTGAAGAGCTTCACGACCCCGTGTGCTCTTTTTCAGCATGAGCGTACTTTGTACTTTTCGGCTCTCCATGCCAGTGTGCCTTCTGGCTTTGTCTTTTTGTGCAATAGCGCCCTTGCGCGGGACACCGTCACCTAGTAATTAATTTAACAGTATCAGCACGTCAGCATCAAGGGTCTCAAACAGGGTGGGATGAAGCTAGGGGGTAAAGCTATGGATAAAGGATCCCGTATGTAAGGACACGTATTCCCACCTTTGATATTTGGAGCTCTTTTTTAAAGCTGTACCAACTACACAATTCACGGCATCTCAAACTCAAACAGTCAAACTGGCTATAAACGAAGCCCTTGCGCACCTTGCGCTTTCTGGCCGCTGTCGGAGACCGCAGGGCCGAACTCTCTGCCAGGCGTGTCTCCAAGAGGCCATGCTCCCAAAGCCCTGCCAGGCTTTGAGTTCTTGGGTCGTTGGGTTCAAGACTTATGCCCTCAAACGGTTTGAAGGGTTTTCGGCACAGGCTTGGGGTCTTGTGGGGTTGGTTGATGTTGTCTTGCCGAAAGCGTGCATCATGCATGTAGTGCGGCATCTGTTTGCGAGTGTATGTACGCATGTTCGATGCAAACGCGTGACTTTTCAGATAGCTCAGAGTTCAGACTGTGAAGCTGCTCACCAGAGCTGTGTCGTCCATGCCACTTCGGGACGCGGCTCTCTGTGGTCTTCTAGAGTGGTCCTAGAAGGGTCATTGACTCATCACCAAGGCAAGAAACTGCAGGTTCAGATGAGCTTCCGTAAGCAACTGGGACCGCCAAAACTGCAAAGACTAGAAGTTTGACTGCCAGATCGCAGGGAGAGTCTCTGATAGACCTGAAACGGCGCAATCAGACAAGCTTGATGGCCGTACCTGTTCACATCCCGCACCCCCAAAACCCCAAACTCAAGCAAGACCCCCTAAACCCTAAACCCTAAACTGGAGAACTCCGTTTGCGCTCAGCAGAACCCAAAGCGGCGGGGCCTTGCACCAGCTCCGGGTCCAGGGCGGAGTCAGAAATCCAGGCACCCAGGGAGGCAGTGTTCAATGCCTCCAAGGTTTAGGGCTTTACGGGTTTAGGGCTTTAGGGGTTTGAATGGTTTGAAGGGTTTGAAGGGCTTTAAAGGTTTAGGAATTAGGGCTTTAAGGGTTTAGGGTTTAGGGTTTTAAGGGTTTAGGGTTTTGGGTTTGGAGAGACGAGGCCCATGGAAAGGAGAGGGTCAGGGTATCGGGCTTTCAGGGGTTCAGTCCGATCTGAGCTTTCACTGCAGGGGCGAACAGATCGCGGGATCACGGCTGTTTTGGTGCCCAAAATGAATTACCCGGGCAATTTCCAGAAGAAAGTAGGATGCGGGACTTGTCACGTTAGGATTTCTACCAAGGAAGTCTGTGCAAAACTGCATGCTGGGGGCGGGCCACAACACCCTGGGAAGCCACGGTACGAGGAAGAAAGCAAAACCCCCGAACGCCCCGAGTAAATGCCCTGGCTCAGACTAAGCTCGAGATGTGATGAACTATGATGCTACCCAAGTAGAAGGGTAAAATATACAAATACCACAATGCGGGGTACTAAAATATAAGAGCACCAAATAGATCATGGTACTATAGTTTGATTAGTGGTACTGCACTAGAGTGGCACTGCAACATCATGGTACTAGACCCCTTTACACAGGCTTGATTGGAGCTCGCCCGGCCCGGTTCCCACACGGTACTAGACCCTAAACCCTAAACCCTAAATCCTAAATCCTAACCCTAAACCCTAAACCCTAAACCCTAAACCCTAAACCCTAAACCCTAAACCCGAACCCATGGCACTCGATGCTAGATGGCCTGGAGGGACGGGAGCCACTGCTGGCCTTCCAGCACGATGCAGGCTGGAGACGGCTCCTTGCAACCCGAAGGCAGGAGTCGAATCTGGAAGAATGCATAACTACCTATTTTTTATCTCTGGGCATTATTAGGAGTCTACTATGGTATAACCTACCTATATTTATCTCTTAGCATTACTATAAGTCTACTATGATATAACCCCAAAACCCCATTTTGGGTACCATATTACAGGGCTTCTAACTTGTCCCAGGGTCCACTCCAGGTGTCATGTGCTTGTCCGCCGAATTTTCCAAGGCGTGGTAGATCTGCACCTTTCTGGGGCTTTTTTCCCACCCGCTTTCTGGGGTTTAGGGTCTGGGGTTTGGGGGTTTCGGGTTTAGGGTTCAGATGTATCTTTCTCTCTCAGGCCCATCCTTCGTCTTGCACGCCAAGGAGCCGTGGCTTCTGGGAAACCCGACGCTTGCTTTAGACAAGCACGACGGACCCGGTTTAAGAGTATACCCGCCCAAAACCCCCGCCCCGAACCCGGAGCCCTCTCCCGAAAACTGCATCACTCAAAGGCCTGCTACATGTCGGCTGGGCGTTCGGGTTCAAAGGTTTCTAATCTGCACTCCAAGTTGGAACGGGGGAGGGTCTAGGACTTCGGGATGGGGTTGTGGATGTTGAGGGTTGGGGGTAGGGCCTCCTACTTATTTCCTTATCAAATCCGGCTATGTTCTGTGTTCCGCAGGGGCGTGGGGGGATTTGGGGGTTGTGGCTTTTGTCTCCAAACTTCAGCCTCTTCACCACAGGAATGCGAGCATGCCATCACCAAGTTTGTTCGCAAAGCTGCATCATCATCTCATGCAAGAAGACAACAAAACACAAGCACCAGGTACCAGGAATTACATATATAAGATCAGCCAAATCTCGATCTTCGCTGAACCCCAATCCGCAAAAGCCAATCTTGTTCTTCTGTTCTAACCAAAAATCGCTAGTGAGTGCAGCGGCACGTTCGGCAGGGTGCCATAGCTCCTTCTCCGCCTCCCGATCCCACGGCACCGCAGCCCGGTCCCGTTTCGCACACGCGGACGAAAGCCCGACGGGCATCGAGATGCGAGCACCTGTTGGCCCCTGGACGGCCGCAAGCCAAGGTGCAATGGCATCCCAACTTCTTTTCGAATGGGTCTTCCTTGTGACCAGCAGTTCAGCATGTCGATTTCCAGGGTCCATTTCGGGACTTGTGGGCGCGTGGTGGTCCCACCAGCATCCTGAGCACCTTGCGGCCTCTGTCAAAATGCTCTCTACACTCCTCTCCTCTTCCTCTTGTAGCGGTTGGCATCTACATTGGCGAAGGTTTGATTCCTGAACCCTGACACTCCCGTGCCTCTGGCTCACGACCAGGCGAGCTCTCCACCACCACGCGCACCTAAGGCGTCAAAGCTCGCACCCCAAAACTAGTCGAGTTTAGCTGAGTTTGGGGGTTCAGGATCCTGGGCCCTCAATCAAAAAAATCCGTGAACCCCAAGATGTTTGGTTTGATGATGGGGATAGTCGGTTTAGGGTTTAGGGTTTAGGGTTTAGGGTTGATAGTGACTTAATTTGACATGTCGTGGCCATCCTGAACACTCCCTCCCTCCGGCTCTTCCACAACTGCCCGGGACCTGCAGCAAAGAGAACGTCACAGCAATAGCCATGGTCAAACTCATAATGCACAAACCCACATTCCACAGCAAGGATGACAACATAGCAGATAACTTACTCACATACAGCTCGAGTGACGTGACGATCCACTTGAAGAGCGAATCGCTCGCTCACTTCGGAGAACAGAACTCATGGGGCAGGGATTGCACACATGCAACAGCACTGAAGTAGTACGTCAAGCACGTCACATCCCTTCAAGCATGTTTGGGTGAGCTGTCAGTGTGCAAGCAGGAAGATCCAAGATGCTGTTGCTGTCAGGACCGGCTCCCGCTTGTCACTTGCAGGAAGAGAACCCATGTCAAAAGGAAAGCAAAGCAACAAGTCAAATCGGAGGTGTGTCGTGGTGAACCTGCAAGCCTAATTACTAATTCCGGGCCTCAGTCCTGGACGCATCGCCACAGCTTCTGATACGCTCAGCTGCCTATCAAGAAACCTCTGTGGTACCACCCCTCACGCGGTTCTTAAAGCCTAAACCCGAAACCATAAACCAACCCCAGACAGAAGATCCTTTCAACCGAAACTCCTAAAGCCCGAATCCCAAGCCCCGAACTAAAACATCCACTATGCCTAAAAAAGGGCCTGAATAATTAGAATAGGGTTTTGGGGTATGTTATACTATAATTATAGTAAGGAACCCCCAAAATCCTATTCTACTTTTTAAGGCCCCTACACTTTTACACCTGGACTACGCATATGCCAGGAACCGAGGCACCGACTGTGCTGTGGACTCGTGCCACACGGCTACCCCAGATTGCAAATACTTCTTCAGCCGGGCAAAGTCAGCAGGCTTCACAAGGAAAAAACCCTCACTACGTGTCGGCGTCCTCGCCCTAAACCCTAAACCCTAAACCCTAAACCCCAAGCCGGACTTTCAAGGGGTGAAAGCCGGGCAGCTGTCGGAGGTCTCATCAGGAGGAGATCGAGGAACTCTGGCTCCTGGCCGATTCTGGACGCTTTAGGGCTTCAGGGCTTAGGGTTTAGGGTTTAGGGTTTAGGGTTTAGGGTTTAGGGGTTTAGGGTTTAGGGTTTAGGGTTTTGGGGCTTAGGGCTTTGGGGCTTTAGGGTTTTTGGGGCTTAGGGGTTTTGGGTTTTAGGGCTTAGGGGCTTAGGGGTTTTGGGTTTTAGGGCTTAGGGGCTTAAAGGGGTTTGGGGTTTTAAGGTTTTGGGGTTTTGGGGTTTAGGGCTTAGGGGTTTCGGGTTTAGGGATTTAGACTCTCGCAGCTGGGATTTAGGGTTTAGGGTTTAGGATTAACTCCCATGCCTCGTAGTAGTTCCTTTTTGGGATTACCTAATAGGATCCTAAAGATAAGCCACAAAAAGGAACTAAGATGGGGCCTATGCGTAACCCTGAACCCCCAATCTTCCCAAAAAGCCTCGAAAGGGTTTAGGGGGCTTAAGGAACCCTAAACCCTAAACCCTAGATCCTAAATCCTAAACCCTAAACCCTCCCATGGCCTCGGTTGCATCTTGGATCTTCTGCTGAAGGGCACACGCGAGATTGTCAGACTTGAGGTCGGAGTGGAGGAGCAAGTCCAGAAAGCGATTCACTTGCCTTATTACTATCATTATTGTTGTTATGATTATCATTACTACTGTTATTATCATTATTATGATCATTATTATTGTTGTTGTCATGATTATTATTATCATTATCATTTACTAAATAAGTGGGAGCAAGTCCAGAAAGCGATTCACTTGCCTGAGAGCAAGGGATCCCCTTTCAGGCAAGGCGGCACTGGAGCAGATGGCCTCTATGACTCGATGATATCATGTACCAGATTATATATATTCTGTACCAGTATATTATACTATGTTAACTATTCACTTGCAGACCCGATTCAAGTGAGTTTTCCAGCGCTGGAGATCATCGGCTGGCAGCAATGCCTCAGAGATGGCCACCGGCACGTGACTGCCACGGCAAAAGAGACCCGCACATGCCGAATTCAGGCGAGACTCCAAGCATCGCAGTACATCTCGAATCCGGTCGCTGCCACTCCTGGCTTCCCGAGCGTCGTGCCAGGCAGAGGGTGCAAAGCTCTGGGCCTTGCCACCATGGGGGACAACAACGCAGCGGGCCCACAACGCTGGCACAGCTTCACCTTGAGTGGCATCTCATCTCCCAGTGTTCTTCAGATCTGACATCGCTCGGGACCCGGCCAACAATCTCAAGATACGTCCGAAGGTGTGGGCTTGAGACTGGATCCCGTCTTGAGGCAGCTCAATCAAGGCCTGGCAGGAAGTTGCGTCCAGGCTTTAGAAATCCGGAGACTCCGCGGTGGAAGGAGCCTTGACAATGTTACAACTCAGCGAGGCCTGGATGAGCTCCTCCACGGGATTCACTTTTGCCCTCTTCTTCGCTTGCTCATGCACGTGGAGCTTCTGCACTGACACCTTTGGAGTCGTACAAGCATGGGGATCGCGGAAGACGATCTCCATCCTAATCCTAGCATCCGTACCGCATGTGACTGCCAATTCATGCGCCAATATCACCGAGGCGGCGACCAAAACCCTAAAAGCCTGCTCAGCAACCGCGGATGCGGCCAGAGCAAGAAATATGAAGAAACATGCCTTTTTAACTTAAGTGAGTCCTCTTCTACGATCCCTCACAAAAAGCCTATCTCCACAACGCGAACCCTCAAGCCAAGGCCGTGGCCAAGAGGGCGTCAATCGGCTCTAAGCTCTCACAGGCGGTCACCACTGCCCGGCGCACGAAGGAGGCCACCACCCAGGGAGGAGGTCTTCTCAGGGCCCTGGCCTGGCGTTCGGGTACCTGGCTGCCTGCAAGGCCGGGACTAGGGCTTCAGGGCTGTAGGGATTTAGGGTTTAGGGGCAGGGTTGTTGTGGCGCGCGCACTCGGCAGAGTCAGCCTTTCGTGCTGCATGGTTCTCGTGCGCTGAGGACATGTCCAAAACGAGGATGTCAGGGGTTTGAGGGTTTCAAGAAAGCCCTTGGGGCTTGAGGATGTTGGGGGAGGCCCCCCTCTCCATGACCTGCCTTGGACCAGGGCAATCTGGCGCTGGAGGGACTCCAGCATCAGAGCTAAGCCTCCCCCGGAGTCGAGGTTTCCGGACATGGCCAGGGCTGACAAGGCGGCAATGGCAGCAGACTGATCAAAGGTCTGCTTGTGCAAGAACTCCTGGGGTTGAGGGGGGTTGGCATAGTTGGGATCTTTTACATCCTACTTATGGGTGGCCTGTATTACTCTCTCTGTCTCACACCTTCTGAAACCGGGCTTATTGGGCCAAGGGTCTTACATGTTGGGGGTTTAGATAGGAGATGGGGCAACGGCGTGTTCCCAATAACACGACGGTGCCCCTGTAGAACCCTGAAGCGAACCCTTGACAGGAACCCTCTTTATGATAGCAGCCGAAACACCAAGGGTGTGTTCTTCAGCAGCGATGGCTTCGGGCTGTTGCTTCCGGTTCGAAGCAACTTGATGGCATCCGATGCGCTGCCCGCCGGCGGCTCCTCCTTGTTAGGCTTTAGGGTTTGCGGTTTTTATGCCTCCCACCTAGCCAGGGTTTAGTCTGCAGCTTAGTAGGGCTTAGGGGCTTTGGGGTTTAAGGCTTAGATAATGGCTTTTTTGCAGGCCTTTTCCCTCCGCAGGTCTCGCTGAGTTCCGAATGCCAGGGCTTCGACTCACACACTCGCACAAGGCAGGCATGGCATGCCAGGGTTTAGGGTTTAAGGATTAAGGCAGGGTACGGTTGCGGGTTTTAGGGTTTGGGGTCAAATTGGTTTAGACCGAGTAGGAGACTCGAGGCTGGATCAGCTCGCACCAAAAGAAAAAGGGGTAAACAAACACAAGAAGCCGAAGTGTTGAACTGGTCAGCAAGATTCCGGAACGTTGTTCATGTGCTGCTCCAAGAACGGTATTTTGCCTGACTCGATTGCCTGGAGCATAGCAGAAATTGCTGGGCCAATGATGCAACAACACTCGAGGGCACAGCCCCTCCCGTGCCTGGAAAAGCATCTTCACGGCAGCTGCCACGTGCGATCCTGTTGCGCACTGCCTCCAGTTTATGCACCGAAGGACACAAAGTGCGGGACCATTGCAGGTTCTCCTGTCGCAGGGCCGCACAACTTCCCAAACGGGCTGTGCTCAAGCTGTCACTCCAAAGTCCTAGAAGCAAGCTGCTCGCCGATCTCGCCCAGCAGCCCGTTCATGTCTTTCGGATCAACCAAGCCTCTAGCAACACACAGCATCATCTCTCTCCCACTCTCCGTGTCTCTCCCCCGAAATGCCACTTGCAGCTCCGGCGGCCATCGTTGTCCAATGCCACCACCATGTGATGACAGCTTGGTGCGATGGTGCTCGTGAGCTGGGCCAGGAGGGCCCAGAGCTGGCCCTGCTGCGACTTCGTACTTCTCTGAGGTTTAGGGCTAGGGGACACGTGGGAAAAATGATCTCAGCTCATGGGTACGGTACCATTGCTACCGTGGTTGCGAGTCGAGCCACCTTGCTCATAATCTCCACACATTGCTCATCTGCTTTCGGCACGGCCGTGAAAGTTCTCATGATGCAGCGCATCGCAGCCAGGGTGATCAAATTTCGGACATCACCGAGCAGCTGCGTCCCCACCTGCGGCTGCGAGAGAAAGAAAGTGTTTGCAAGTCGCGCGTAACTCCCAGAACATGAATACATTGACGAAACGAAGCTTCGAATTGTCCATGCAGGAGGTCTGTTTTCTCGCATGGTCCTAGTTAGTTAGGCACGTTCGAAAGATGCTTTTGTCCAAAATGCATCCATGGGATCTGATTCTATAACCCTAGAGTTTTGTGACTGATGTTAGGGGATATGATTCTACTTGCGGGGGCACACACACCCTAAACCCTAAACCCTAAACCCTTTTACACCTGGACTACGCATATGCCAACCCTAAACCCTAAACCCTAAGCCCTAAACCCTAAACCCTAAACCCTAATTTGAGGGTGCCACCCACTGGCCGGCGGCGACCACCGCCGCCGCAGAGAAGAGGAGAGCCTCCACCAGGCAGCATTCCTTAACAAAGGCCGAGGTCAAACTATCAGATCACATACCAGGATGATAGATGCTACGCTATATCTATACATCTATATATATGTATGTATGTATGTATGTGTGTGTACATACATATACGTACATACATACACATCTATATATATATATATATGTATGTATATATGTTTGTAGCTGTATATACACACACATTATGTTTTTCTGAACTCCATTTGTTTCAAGTATATCAACTTACTGTATATTACAGTGCATCTGGCTCATGATTGCTCCTTCTTGCCACCAGCTTCGTAGGTCGCCTTTGACTGGTGACGGCCGGTGGCCGCAATGATTCCTCAGCTTTACTTAGGGCCTCCCTCAAGGATTCCCTTACAGATGGGGTTCCTTCGAGGGTTCTTACATGGTCTTGCAGGGTTTCTATAAGGATACCGCAGCTTTTCTGGGAGGCCATGGCTGGCGACAGAGGCGACCTAGAGAAAGCCGAGCTGCTTTCGCGGAAGTCCTCCAACCTGGAGGTGCCGTAGACCAGCTCGTAGCTAAGTACGACCTTTGCCTCGTCAGCGATCTTCCTGAAGCTGAAGTCTCACGGCTCACAGGCTCATACATGCAACGGGACATTGAGTGTCAGGCTAAAGCGCCCGCAGAACCAAGGACCCACATACTTGCGAGAGAGGGTCTTGAGCGCATGGAAGATGTCAATGGCAGCGTCAGGCAGCTGCCCCAGCTCAGTTTTAGCTGTCAGTGCGCCTTAGAAAGGGTTCAAGGTTTTGGGTCTGAGGTTTAGGGTTTGCAACAACACGTGCAAAGCTTCCTGTTGCTGCTAAGCGGGGAGTGGCTGAGTAAGACTCCAATTCCAAGCTACCCCGATTGATGTGCATGCATATAAGCTTTACATACCCTGCTGGCAGGGTCCCGGATGCTGAAGGGAAAGGGGGAGCCACGTACCAATACATCGTCCTGTCCCCAACGCCCTACAGTGCCACCAACTCAAGATAACTCAAGCCATCACCCCAAGCTCGCCCATCGAATCAGGACAAGCGGCCTGCAAAATACAGAGGCTTAAACAATGCCTCGATCTCGACAAGGGTCTCATCATCTGGCTTTAGCCAAGGTCTCCTCGATACTTTTTGAGCGGCTGCATGTCACACGAGAGCAACCAAGAGCTGGGTTTTCGTCGGCCTTTGAACCTTCTTTAACCAAGGCCGGGCATCAGCTGGTTGAAAAGCTGCTCTGCGGTGCTCAAAAGCACGGTCGACTCGATGCGCGGGCTCTTGATTTGCAGCTGGAAGTCCCACCTGATGTGCAACTTGAACAGACGATGCGTTGGCGGCCCGAATCACATCGAAAAAGCATGCAGAGGAGCGGCACGATGGGAAGATGATCTGACGGGAGAAGCTCATTTGGCATTAGCGCCAACCAGTCGCGGTCTGCATGATCCTCGGCTCAAAAAATCGCAGAGTCGAGCCATGGGCGCCTGAGAAAGTGCCAGCAGTTGCTCGCAGCCATCTTCGCGGCCACGTCTTCCCGCGAGCCGAAACAAAACGAGGCAGTCATTTTGCAGCTAAGCTGCATCCGTCTTCCTTACCACTCGAACGGTAGAGAAGCCATGTTCAGCAACGGACCTTTACCATGCAGTGCCCAAGGCACTTCTCTCGGAGACGCAGTGCCTGCTCGCCAAGCTGGAAGAGGTGGCGACCATCGTAGAAGATGTGGTCAATGAGCTGGTACATGTCCTGACGATTAACTAGGATTCCCAACTACCCATCTCCTAGCACACCGCATCAGTACCAGGTTGGAAAACGAAAACAGCGCAAAAGCGTGTGGCACCGGGTCCTCCCCGACCTTCTTGGGCTGTGCAGAAGCACTCCCTCGCATCTTCCACACCTCAGGTGCTCCAATCCAGAAGATCACTTCAGGGTCTCGGGTTAGAGGTGAGATGCTCACTTAGTGCCCTCCTTCTTTGCAGGGAGAGGCAACTCTAAATATTTACTCAAGAATCAACACTAAACCCCTACCTGCCCTATGACCCCTAAACAATAGGATCCCTGATGACCTCTAAACCCTGCATGCATGTCAGACACGGAGACGGGTGGGTTCCACATGTCACGCGTACTGCTGTAGAACTCCTCCCAGATGCTTCGCAAATCCTCGGAAGGATCGGGATCTGTTAATCAAGGAGTGTAGCATAGCCTCTATTCAAGGTTCAGGGTTTGGGGTTTTCGGGCTCACGAATCGAGGGTCTAGCAAAGGCTCTATTAACGGCTCGGGATTCCCATGGCGCAGAGGAACATTGGTTTAGACTTTCCGCGCTCACAAACCACGGCTCAGCACTCTCACACTCGGACAAGCCTGGGCGTGGTTCTTGGTACGCTGCAAGAGGCTCATTGGCTCTACAATCGGCACGCATCAGGGTTTAGGGTTTAGGAATCAATGGGTCCATCAAGGGCTTTTATCAAAGGTTCAAGACGCTTCCCCAAAGGCTTCTCTAGGGATTCTATAAGGGTTCGAGGGATGTGACGAGCTTCGTTGTTGTGCATGAAGCTCTGCAGTGCATTGGCTTCTTCCGGAATGGGCACGACACTCCCGAAGGCCATGTCCTCAAGCAATGACAACAGGATTCAGTGTCAGGGCTTTGAGATTCGGGTTGAGGGTTTATGGTTTGGTTTAAGGGCCTTGGGGGAGTTCCACCATCTGGATACCGGCAGCTGTTCCACGGCAGCGCCTTTGTCTTCAGTCTATCCCAACGCTCTTCCTTACTGTCCCTTCGACTTTTACCGTGGGCTCCCTGAATGAAGTCGCCTTGGCCTAGTCTGCCTAGCACGTGCCGGAAACTTGCAGTGACTGTTTGCTCTGATGATCTTCCTCTGTGGCCTTCTGTTTCAGTACATGGGAGTCTCCGAAAATCAGGGGTACCTTATTTGGGGGTCCTTATAATAGGGATCTTACTATTTAGGGTGCTATATTAGGGTCCCCTATTTTCGGAGACCCCCACATTCTGGTCGCCGCTGAAGCTTGCCTCTCCGACCGTCTGGGCCCCATTTTTCCCAACCTCATGGCAAGCTCGACTTGATACCCCCAAAAGCCTCAGCGTTCATCTGGGTAGTTGTCAAACTGATGGTCCCTTTTGGGGCACCCTAAATAATAGGTGCCGTAGTATATAATAAGGACCCAAAAAGGGACCATAATTTTGACAACCACCCATCTTGGACTTTGCCTTGTCCTTCCCACCTCATCCCGCTAGATCTGAAGCCCACCATCCGTGCATCTTCAACTTCTTCAGCTGCTCCTCCCTCCTTAGGGTCCTTAAACCACCCACGGTGGGGCGGCTCCCAGAAAGTTCAGACCTTGCCCTGGAATGCCAGGAGTCCGCATCATCGAAGTCTAGCTCGGTGTTCGCATCCATGGACCTGGTCATTTTGTGAAAAATTTAGGCGAGGCTGTAGGCCCCAGAAATCAGGCCCTCAAGGAAAGTCTCGCTTCTTTTCCGAGTCTATGGACAGAAGCATAGGACGACTGCTGCCGATAGGTGGCCAAATCTCCGGCAGACCGCTGCGACCCCAACATTGGCCCAAGTGGTGCAGCCTCAGAGCTCTGGTTTGAATCCCATCAAGGCAATACAAGGCCGACCACAAGACCTTGATGAAGATCCCTACAAGAGCACTAAGGATGCAGCTGCTGAATTCGCCGGACTTCACTGTCCGTTCCGCTGGACCTCTGTTCTTTGCTTCGCTTTCATTTCGCCGGACGTGACCATTGCTGGACCAAGGAGCAGGTGCGTAGTGCATACATAGAATTGCCTTGAAGGGTCTATAGGGGTTTAGGGTATAGGGTTGAGGGCTTCGGGTCTATAGGGGTTTAGGGCTTAGGGCTTACTATAGGTTTAGGGCTTAGGGTTAAGGCATTGGGGGCCCTTTCCGCATTGAGACCAGGGCTTCGGGTTTAAGGTTTAGGGGGGCACATTATCGTTGGATGTTGGCAAGGTGCTGCCGCCGCAATCGCTCGTCCAATTCTTTGAATTGCAGGAGTACCCTCACCGCAGCCTGATCCGCTGTCGCAAATCCTTCCAGGCAACACCTTACACACCTGCTTAAGATTTCAATGTCACGATAATTCTATGCCAGGAAGCACTACGGTACCATTATCTAAACGACCAGCAAGTATGATTGCAAAACTACTGTAAGTAAGCGTTATCTGGCAACTTCCGTCGGAGTCGTAACCCTCAACCTTGATTGGAGCTCACCCTCAACCCTGAACCCTAAACCCTAAACCCTAAACCCTAAACCCTAAACCCTAAAGCCTAAACTGCAGCATGCTCCTGGGACTTCGGACGTGCCCTCCACAAAGGCATCGATGTCCGGATCTCCCGGCAAAGTCTGGAACTCCTCGGATTCCAAAAGAGTGCTTTGCGCTATCTGATATACGATACTCTATGATTTACCTTGCTATATGTTGTACGATATTCTATGATATACTGTACTATACTATACTTATACTAGACTATGCTATACTATACTATACTATATGGTATGATACACGATACTGGAACATATTACCTCTCTCTCTCTCTCGCGGACTCAGAGGTCTGTCAGCCGCGCGGCCGTCTAACACTTCGTACCTACCATACTATAATATCCCTGGCCTCCTGCATTTCGAATCTGCTACGCAGAGAATTTCACAATGGGACACGCTGGGTCGAGGCGCCTCTCATTGACAACGCCAGCTTGGGCGATGGGGTGTAATGTCTAGGGGCAGTCCGTAGCTCCGTACTGAGGACGGATCACAGGAGAGGTTGTGCAAGAACAACGCTCACTTCGTAAAGACTCAACTCCCATTCGGCCCTGCACTTTCGTTGCAGCCTGTAGCCATGACGCATCATGCCGTCTCAAGCATGCAGGGTTTTGGGTTGTCGATGGGGGATTTGGGATCTAGGCTTACTGGGACGAGCAACAGGCTTGCCAACCATCTGGAAACGATCTGCTCGCCAAAAAATCGCTTGCCCGTCGTCGTCCACTGGCCACGCATCTTGCCCATGGAACCGCCTGGGATCTACGACGCTTCACCACTGAACTGGCGACACAAGGCTCCAATGCTTCCTTCAAAGACAGGGAGGAAAGCCAGCAGAGCTCTTGCATCCGTGCGTCGCTTTCACCCCGGTCCCGTCTGCCACGCGCTTCTCCAAGAAATGCCGGGCCGTGCTCTTGCCCTTCTTGAAGCCGGTCTTGGGAGCGAAGGCCCAGGACGAGGAGGCGAGCTTCTCGCCTCGGCACGGTATCGAGTCTTATTTATTTATTCATTTATCTATTTGTTTATGTATTCATTTATAGATATAGATATAGATAGATATATATATATATATATATGATTCATTTGGTCATATTTCAGTAAGTGTGTCCGACTCAAGTCAGGGCACTGTAGGTCGATCCAGTCCGATCCTTAAGAGGGACGTAGGCTTCGGCATCCGGGCTGCTGCAGGCATACCCGAGCTTCTGCAGCTCTTTGGAAAGGAACGTGAAGTTGTCGAGCTCCTGGCTAGCGAAAGAAAATCAAAACTAAGCAGCAGCTACAACTGAGCACTGTGCCAGAGCCCTGCTGCAAACAGCGGCCGGATGTTTCCTAGAAAAATGCCCGCCCGGCTGCGTTCAGCACGCAAGCATGAACCCTCTAGTGCTTCTTGCCAGAATCTTCTCACTGCGAGCCCCATGTTGAGCTGCAAGCCGTCCTGCAGGCAGATGATGTCGGGCTTGAGAAGGGCCACGAACCACACCTGTCAGCTGACCATGCAGAGAATCTGAACTTGGGGCCTGCAAGGTCTTTTGCTGCCCAGGTGCCACTCGAAAGAGCCGGTGCTCAGCCCCGACGATCGCCTTCTCGTTAACCGTCAGTTGACCCGTCCCTTTGCCATCCAGGTCTGGATTATACCTGCCAAGATCCGACGAAGCCATGGTGGGCAGCTGCCCTACTCAGAACTTCCCCCCCAGCCCCCAGAAACAACGGCTAAAACCACTGCTACGGTTCTCTCCAAGCGTCATCTTCTTGAGCTCCAGCCCCCGCTCCTCCTTCTGCGAGGGGGCCAAGCCCTTCCTGAGCTCGTGCTTGGGAGCTTAAGTGGGTTTATGGATTGTTTCTGTAATCCTGAAAGTGGATATGTGACTGAATATGTATCCTCGTGCTGGTAACTGAAACTTAGCTGCGGAAGATGCAGTATGTATCCCCGTGGTGGCCAAGTAATTTCCATGCCATATGTACTCGTACCAGCTAACACTCCTATGATGACAACGTTTTTCTAGCCAAACAAATCTACTACATCTCCCCAGGGGCGGTAACGGAAAGTCAAGTCATCATTATATTCAACCCCATCTTGGCAACTTAACTTCATCTCCCTGACACTTAGCGGCTGAGTACCCCAGCCGACAAAACGGTAGACTTTGAACTATGATGAGCCCCAACCCCTAAGCCCTAAACCCATACGCTAAACCCAAGCCCAGCTTCATGGCCAAGACCATGTTGCAGGCCATCCGCGCGAACTCCTCCCAAGAGCCTTCGGAGCTTCCATCGCCTTCTGAATGTTTAGGGTGACGGCTTTGGGGCCGTTTAGGGTTTGGGATGGTTTAGGGGCAATGTCAACGGCAAGAGCTGTTTGGGGTCCAGGGCGAAACGAGTCGGGTCGGAGTGATACAAGGGCTGAACACCCCAGTCCATGCACAACAGGTTAACCTTGTACTGATGCTGGGGTTACACCTACCCCCTATACCCTACAGTGCCAAAAAGGTTTTGGCGGTTACCGACCCAGCCCCGCTCGCCAGGACAGCTGACTCCTTCCAGGCTGCACTCGTGGCCTAAACCCTAAACCCTAAGCCTCCCCTGAGCTCTGAGCGGCCTTCTCTCCACACGAAGCTTCTGTAGCCCTGGGAGGCGAGTCTGGCAGCATTCTGCAGGTCCTCCGGCCCGCTTTTGCGAAGAAGCTCCTCCAGATATGTGTCCTCGGTTCAGGGCCTAGAAGGTTTCGGATGAGACGAGACATCATGGACTGCTGGTGCAAGTTGCCAGCTGATTTGCATGATGAACTCCATCAAGCGTCTGATCTCTCGACGTGCTTCTGGCTCACTAGCGGCATCATGAATCCTTCTGGCACAAGACCTTCTGCGAGGAGGTTCCATTGAAGAACTCGCCTGAGCGTAGCTGACAGTCACGGAGGCATGTGCTCTCAACTCATGCGATCATCGTCCCTTCTCAGAGGCACAGGGCTCAACGGTTTCGGACAGGCCGAGAGGCAGGTTGTGCCCACTGAACCTTGGAGCTTGCCGTGAAACTCGCATGTCTTTTTCGCCCAAGTAGCTGTTCAGCCACCGGTGTCGCAAAAATGACATCCAAGTGGCGTTTCTGGCATGGATTCCTTGAAGGGCACCTCGAGGCAAAGAAAGTTGGGCTCTCAGATTTCGGGCTCGTTTTCCCCCCTCTCGCATGGCTCGGATCGATGCGAGGTTGGTAAGGAAGGGGCTGCTCTGGACATGCTCATCTCTTTGGCGGGGCTCTTTGGGCTTCAGGGTTTAGGTCTTGAGGATGCAAGGTTTAGCCGAAACCACAATTAGAAGAGGGGTTTTCGGGTATATTCTACTCTATAAATATAATAAGGAACCCCCCATAGAAGCCCGAAACTCGAAACCCTGAAATTTGCTTTCCCGAGACAGGGCTTCGGGCTCAGGGCTGCTGGGGACGTGCTGCCAGGTGTCAGCTGGATCGAGCAGTGCACTTCCTTCGAAGTGTTTGCGCCAGAGCTGCACCTGATATAGGGTTTAGGGTTTAGGGTTTAGGGTTTAGGGTTTAGGGTTTAGGTAGACTAGGGCCTAGGGCTCGGGAGCAAAATTTTTATATTGTCCTACAGTTGCAGTATGCTCTTTGCCTCGGCCCTGGCCGCAGCGGTTCCCTCTTTCCTTTCCAGGAACCTCTTTTCCCTCCCCGTAATCCCCTCCCCAATGGCAACGCCCCCCCTTGAAAAAATTGCAAGCCTCAACGATTCGTAGGGCCGGGCCCCCCCCCTCACCCCCCACCGCGCCCCGCCCCCACGCTCTGAACTTGCCAATTGGGCTCTGATTTGTGGAGACTCCTCTTCGCCTGCTAGCGGGCCGAGGTGGACGACTCGAAGCGTTTACAATAGTCCTGATAAGACCAACAACCTCTGTTAAAAAACAAAAAATACTCATGATAATGATTATAGAGTGACAATAATAACAACAAAAACCATAACAACAATAATCGCAAAAACAATTCTTTAAATACTAATCTTCATAGTGATAATAGCAATACTAATCATCCTATTCCGGCCTACCTCCATATGAAGTCAAAGCGACTTAGAGTTCTCGCACGCGAGTGTCCCCGAAAACACGAGGGTTTAGGGTTAGGGCTTTTTTGGAGGCCCCTTGTTCCCTTCGCCACGTATCTAACGAGAAGAAACCGGCTTTCCGCTGGGTGTTTGGACCCGCCGCTATCGTAGGCAGAACAGAAAATACCCTCGAACCTGCTAAGAGGAGACTCGTTTAGGGTTTTCGGCTTAGGGGGACCATTGTACCCTAAACCCTAAACCCTAAACCCTAACTAAACCCTAAACCCTAAACCCTAAACCCTGTACCCTAAGGTAACGATGCCACTACGACTGAAGATCTTCCTTGATGAAGGAGTAATGGGGTTTCTCAGCATTACGATTTGGGTAGTTCTCTAAATTAGGGTCCCTTTTAGGGCCCTTTTTCTATGGGTGCCGTACTACATTTTGGACCCCAAAAGGGACCCTATTTTGGAAAACTACCCATTTGGAACATGCGTCTTATTCACAGAGTTTTGGGCTCTCTGGGATGTGGCTGGCCGCGGCTGGTCGGGACAACTCAGCTCAGGGCCCAGTGAGCATCCTCTAGGAACTTGGAGTGAACACCATCTCGGCGCATCGCCTTGCAGTGTTTCTCCACTGCGCTTTAAAGAGCAACCCTCAAAACCCAAAGCCATAGACTAAACCCTAAACCCTGAACTCATGTATACCTGGGTTATGCATCCCTTTTTCAGCATGGGCTTGGATTGTGTGCCAGCGAACACACCTCAACAGCAGGGCCTTCTCGCTTAATGGGCTATGCATCCCTGAACCCGAAACCCTAAGACCCAGCGCACCTCTCGCACCAGCTGCTTGTAGTCATCGAGGCTAAGGGCACCGGAAGCCATGGGTTCATGTCTATGCCTTCTATGCTGCACTGAAGATGCCAACAGGTCAAGGGACAGAGTCACCGTCATGCAAGGCATGATGGGCATGGCCCCTCAACATCTTCGCTTCCCTTCGGTGTGTGCCTGTTTGAACACATTGATGGTGCACCCGATCATGGTTGGAACCAGCTTCTGCACACTTTCATCGAAGACCTGACTCCAAGGGCGCCACGACACGCTGCTCTCTACACCAGCTCACAAGGCTCCCCACTGCGAAGAAATACTTGGAGATCACATCGAAAATGTGCTTGATGGACACCTGCCATGTGCTGGCCGAGCATCGCAGGACCGCGCCTGCCGGAACCCCGCGACAACCGAGCCATTTCTTCCCAACTCCGTCTGAATCGCTCGCGAACTGATCCCGTGGATGAAAGCAACGGAGGCAGGACATCCGACAAGTCAGAGTACGCCGTCCTCAATGCGACTCATGGCGCGGGTAGTCGGGGAATATGCAAGAAAACAATCCGGGCCCAATGCGTGCTGTAGTGCCGCTTGAGTCCTAAGCAAATCGGAGCTCCGCTCTCCTATCCGGACTATTACCGCGAGGCTTGCATCCAAAGAGCGCTCTGTGATGAAGGTTCGTCCACCACCCGGAGGTCCCATGGCCGAAACCATGACCACATCAATGATGTTGAACCTGCGACCATCCGCTCTTCCGGTCAGGTCGCACGATAGAGAGAGGTAGGAAGCTCGGCGAAGATGCTTCTTGCGTTAAAGGCTAGGCTAGTCACAGCTAAACACCGAAGACGGGCCGGTGGATTCCGCTTCTCAGCTGAGGCCCCTGCTTCACAAGCTCCTGAAGTTGAGAATAGCATGTTCTTTGAGACTCAGCTTCAAAGGGAGTGAGCTAAGAGGAGCTCCTTTCGATTGTACCAACCTCCGTGATCATGCCACTGTCGGATAAGCTCGATCGGAGGCTGTGCCCCGTAGTACTCCTTCAAAGGTCCCCACGTGCAGCCTGGGGATGTCTGCAACGGCTGAACCACATCGGCTACATATGGCTGTCAAAATTATGGTCCCTTTTTGGGTCCTTATTATAATACGGCACCTATGATTTAGGGGACCCCACAAGGGACCATAATTTTGACAACTACCCATCTTGTTTCAGCAGCAACCGTCCTTGAGAGGCATGTTCAGGTCCTGGGCAGCTGCCAGCTAGATGCAGAAGTGCACAGGCAGGGAGACAGACACACGGACAGAAAGCTGAGGCGATGACATCTATAAACAGCACCTTCCCATGTCAGGATCACAAGCCCATATGCCCTCCATATCTGAGCTTGCAGAGCACTTCATGGGGCGCAAACCATCTTCTTCCCTGCAGGCGGTCCATATACACCGCGTCGCCGCCTTGATTGCTGGCGCGAGGGACAAAAACAGCCCGAAACCCTAGTCGTGCAGATGACTATGATATTGTTCCGTTGTTCAGACCGGGGCAATGGGACTACTACTGTCATTCAGTCCACGATTGCCGCTAAATGCCGCTATTGCTCTTGGTATCACGCGCGTACTTACGAATCAAAGCGCCTTTAATCAAAGCGCCTTAAACCTGAAACCCGGAACCCGAGACCCCAATTAGAACAGGGTTTTGGGGCCCATTATACTATATTCATAATAAGGAACCAAAAAATGATACCCAACACCCTCGACCTTCTTTGACCAGGGCCCCGACTTCTCAAGCTTCGAGTCGATGAGGTCTTGCAGCTGGTTCACGTGTGTCTGCGCCTGGTGTGGGTAGCGCATTGCAGCAAGTTTCCGGGTTCGTTCTTTGCCTGGCTCCAGGTTGGGGCTAGGGTTTGGGATTTAGGGTTACGTCTGGGATGTAGGGTGTTGCCTCCTGCACTGAAGGTTGTTTCTTAACGCGCCCTTTTCCAACCGACATCGCAGGGTGGGGCTGGGCGTATGGGGGGTGTTCTGCAGCAGTCGACGTCTGTGTGCAAGAGGCCGGGCGCCCGGACTGAGAAATTGATGAAGACACCTCGGGGAGGATCGCGGAGTGAAAGCCCGGTGCTGGGAGTAGGGGGAACAACGGAGCATAGACGGATCACCGATTCAACAACTCTAGGGCTGTCACCTTGGTAATTTTCCGGCGCCTGTCGCTGGGATGATGCAAAGAAGCAGAAACTAGGCCGGCAGCGCATCCCTCTTCGTGTTCAGACCCCACCTGTTTCTGAAGCCACAGCGAGATGTTGACGCTCTTTCCGGTACCAGTGGGCCTCGGAACGCCACAATACTCTCAGCCACTTTTTTGATGGCTCTCCAGCTCCCTCCGAGTCTTTCTGAGTGGCAGACCCCGGACAAAGGACATGCTTGTCGTTCAGCACCAGCAGCTGGAAGATGTACACCAAGCGCACCTCGGCCCCAGAACCAAGCATCTCAACTGCAACCCCTGAAACCCACACCCTTAACCCAGACCTAGACCCTGAACTTGGAAGTTGTCATTTTACATCTGGACTTGATGTCAGGAAACTGACCTAGAGCCCCAAACCCAAAGCCAACAAGCTCAGGCCAGTTTTGTAGTTCCTTCAAGGGCGCCTTTGAAAGGGCCTTCATGCTATGAGTTTTTTTTGACACTCACACTCGGATATGCCTGGCAAGGTCTGTAGCGATACTGATCCATCACTATGAGTTTAGGGTTTAGGGTTTAGGGTTTAGGCTTGAACCCTAAGGCCTAAACCCCAAACTGTCTGACAGTAGGGCTCTAGCCGAGTCCACGGAAGGAACCACGATCTCCTCGTACTTCGCCCCACGAGGGACCTCCAAAGCTTCAGGCTCTTAGGGTCTTTTTATTTGTTGAGGGCCTTTTTCCTCAGGCTCTTAGGGTTTAGGGTTAGGGGATATTTTCTTTGATCTAGGTTAGGCAGACTTTTCCAACCGCACTCGCCACTGGTGGGCCCGCACGGGTTTCGGCTTTGGGGTTTGGGGGCTTGGGGTTTAGGTCTTGGGTTTTTTTGGGTGTTGGCTTTGGGACTTGGCCGTGAGGGTTCGGGGTTTTTACACTGGAAGCCTGAAGTCAGAGTTAAAGGAAACTACAGGTGGGGAGTTTAGGGTACTATAGGGCTTCTATAAGGCTTCTATGAGGTATATAGACCTTCTTATGGGCTCCTATTCCGGTAACTAATCACCTGAAAATCTTGTAGACAGAGTCTGGAGTACTTCTGGGGGCTTGGGAGTTTAGGAAGTCGCAGAATGGAAGTGACTTTGCGCTGTCGGTTTCGGAAGTATAGGGTTATTGGGCCAAACCTGCCCGAACCTCAGAGGAACCCAAGAAGTGGACATCCAAGAAGGGCTGAGACTCCCTAGGAGAGCGAGTCTACCGACCGAAAGCCCTGCAGGGTCCCATCTTTAGAGGTTTAGGAGCTACGGGTTTTTCTTCCCCTCTCGCATGGCAGAGGGGGTTTTAGGGTTTAGGGTTTGGAGCTCCATGTTTAGAGTGGGGCCTGGAGTTAGGCCTCAAGCACAAAGCACGCCTTCGCACACGAGACACGAACCGCTCAGAAATCCCAGAGCGACCGACTAAGGCTTCGGAGGGTCACGTGATACAAGTTTAACTAGGTTCCTGATCAATGGGGAGCGGTCTTGCTAACCTTTTCGGGCCGACTTCTGAACCGCTCTTCACAATTGCACTTCTGGCCTCTTTGTCATAAGTTGTATAGACACCCGGAAGGCTGAAAGGCTAAACAAACAGAAGATACTATCCGCCACAACAAAAACCTTGTCTGGCCCTACAAACACGCCAAAAAGACTCTAAACTCCTTCTACACAAGGCCTGATGTTATCCTGGCCCCTCATGCCACGCCTAGGCCTAGGCAAGAAGCTCCGAAGCTACAGGTGGCCTCGAACTTCGGGATGGTAGTCATCCATGGTACGAACTGCTTCTTCTCCTGCAAGCTTCTCTCAAGGAACCGCTCGGGCTACTGCTAGGGGCTTCAGCACTCACAACTGGGCTAAGCCTGGCGAAGTTCCTGGTACGTAGGGCTAGGGTTTGGACCCTCGCAACTCAGACAGTGCAAGGGAAGATGGTTCGGGTCGGCAGACGGACACAGTCGCCCGAGTAAGTCAGCAATTGAAAGGGCCGCCGCTGCTGCTTCTACGAACGCTCGGAATGTGGTGCGGGAGCCGCTTTCCTTTTTTGAACGTCCCTTTTTCTGTCTCGCATGACCCGGGAAGCGGTTTTCCGCTGGGGCTACCTGAGGGCCTCCCTTACTTCCCAGTTTTGGATTTAGGGAAGTTAGGGTACATCTAGGATTTACGATCTCACAACTCGGACAAACCAGGCGAGGTTCCACAGTCGCAGGTCGGCGTGATCTGTCGTTTTGCTTACATGCTTCTTTCTTTCTAGGACCTCTTCTTTCTCCCCCCCTCCGCCCCCCGCCCCGTTCTGGGCTTCCAGGATTCAGGGCTATCACTGTCTACACACCCTAAACCCTAAACCCTTAACCCTAAACCCTAAACCCTAAACCCTAAATCTCACAAGATCTCACAAGGACCTTAGGCCTGAGGGGCCCCCGAGGCGAGGCAGGGACCTGGTCGTAGAAGTAGTCGTAGAGCATCTCCCCGGGCTCCAGTCCGGGCAGCTCCACGTCTGGCTGCACTGGCGGGGCCTTTGAGTCTCTGAGGGGTTTAGGGCTTAGGGCCTTTTAGGGTTTTTAGGGTTTAGGGTTTGTTAGGGTTTAGGGTTTAGGGTGGTTTAGGGCTGTTTAGGGTTTAGGGTGTAGGGGAGTCTCCGGAATCTCTTGACGCTCACAGGTAATCTTGAGGGTTTGAAAACCAGACAATCCAGCATGTGACTTTAGGGTGTAGGAACTTGCGGCTTTTGACACTTCGTCGTGCGTGTCATCCTTGCGCAGGGGCCATGCTAATTCTCTGTATCGTTCCAATATTATCGGAGGATTCTTTTCGGCTTTGGGGTTGTGGGAGGTCAGAAAAAGCTTCCAAATCTCTGAAATCGATGCACTACCGGTGTGCAAACTGGCACTGGGGCAGAGGCCGTTAGGAATGCTTTCTCCAACTCTTCGACTATCGATGGCCGCAAATCTTCATTCACCGTCGCCCAGACCTTGGAAACTTCAACGATCCCACATTCCACTTGGGAGGCGGCTGATGCTTTCGTCAAGAAATCGAGGCTTGGCCTCCGGCCAGGTCATTAAAGCCCTTTCGGCTCTTCGCATCACATGTAGCTCCAACAGACCAGATCAGGCAGAAGAAGAAGAGAGGGACCAAGTTCGACACCTCAATGCACGCCAGGATGCATGTTAGCAGCTAGGCCACCGCTAGAAACAGCATCCGCCATCTGTCTGCAGCCCTCTGCCCTGCGAGTTTTCGGGCTGAGCCCTCGACAAGCCTCGGTCGGACAAAGGCGGCAGAAAATGCCGGTTTGGGTTTAGGGTTTTAGGGTTTGGGGTTTAGGGTTTAGAGTTTTAGGGTTTAAGGGTTTTAGGGTTTAGGGTTTAGGGTTTAGGGTCCATCACAGGATGCACATCAGCACTGCGGCACGGTCCCCCCCCAAGCCATGCCAATGCAAGCAGGGTGCTCTGCGATGGCTTCTTTGAAAGAGGCCGCAGGCTTCAGCTCCGTCGGCTGATAGTTCACGAAGTAGCAGTCCATCAGCTTGAACAAGGCCTTCCCAAAACCAGCTTGAGAGGCCTTTCAGAGCAGCAAGACTCTGTCGCCTGGATGGTGTTGTTGTCGGTCGTAGTGACCTAAGTTTTCAGTGGAGCTGCCATGTGTTCTGGCAGGCTGAACTGGCTGAACATGGGCTTGTAGGTGCGTGAGCCCGGGGCACATCTGACCGTCTTCTTGTTCACCTCATGACGGTGGCTCTAAGGCCGCACCAGGAAAGAGGCTCAAGCAGAGCTGGGTAGTTGTCAAAATTATGGTCCCTTTTTGGGGTACCCTCAATAATAGGTGCCGTATTATAATAAGGACCCAAAAAGGGACCACACGGGACCACACCCAGCTGATGCTGGCAAGCAGCGTAGGCGATGCAAGGCGGCACGACTTCCTCGAGCAATCTCCGCAAGGTCTGAGCCTTGCCGGGGTGATGGTGCCGGTAGCTTCCGGCTCCCTCCTTTTTACTGTAGAATGTGGGAGTTTCCGAAAATAAGGGGTACCTTATTTTGGGGCCCTTATAAGAAGGATCCTACTATTCAGGGTGTTCTATTAGGGTCCCCTATTTTCGGAATCCCCCATGTAGACTTCGGCGAGTGGCAAGGATTGGCTTGAAGGAGAAGGTCTCGGGCAACGCCTTGGCAGTTGAGGCAGCCGCGATGTGGGCAGTTCTCTAAATTAGGGTCCCTCTTAGAGTCCTTTCTATAAGGGTGCCGCCTCCTTTTGGGTTCCTAAAAGGGACCCTGATTTAGAGAACTACCCATGTGTTTCCAACCGCGACGGGCTCCTGGCCTCCAGCCAGGAGTCGAAGAACGGCTGAAAGCCCAGACCTGACGTCACGATTGCTACTACTATGATACGAATACCAATGACAACACTACTACTCATAATAATGCCAATATGAATTGTTGTAAGTATAGTAATCATCGTAGTAGTAGTAGTAGTAGTAGTAGTAGTAGTAGCAGTCAGTCATGTTACTTGACACTGACATGTTCATCCGGCTCTCGACAATGCAGATCGGATCGCGGTCTCTAAGGCATGGGACTCTCTGGCTCCATGTAGATCATCCCACAACGAGAGACGGTCGCGGGCCTAGCACCGAACGGAGCGACAACGCGGGCACTGGGCGTCTGCAGCCATAGAAGATAAGCATGGAACCGCCTAAACACTTCCTCTCATGCGGGCAGGCCACGATGCCACTTCTAGATCCTCCACTTCGAACTGCATCCGCATTTTGGCTGTCAGTGCCTCAGGAGAAACTCGGAACTGACTCGGGCATGGCCTTTCCAGCGTCTTCTAGGAGATGAGATGGGGCAGGCAAGGCTTGGTGTTTAGTCCCGAGCAATGATCTCGCCACTGACCAGGCAAAGCTTCTTGTTGTCGTCCAAGACTGTGTTCATGCCTCAAGTCGTCGAAGGGCCCTGAAAACGCGCAGGCCCCATGGAATGGCTGCTTTGGAGATCCACTTCAATAAGCCCCCAGCTTTCGATCCACAAAGCATCCACGGGCCCATCAAACATGACCCAGTGATGGTCCTGGCTTCGAGGTTCCTACGCTGTAACACAAGCAAGACCAAAGAAACCACTGCAACTGTGCACCATCTCAGCCCGTCTACACCTCTGGGCTATGCAAAGGCCAGGAACGTCACAACCCTGAACCCTAGACCTCTAAACCTCTAAGCATAAATCGCAAAGCCCGGTTGAACCCCACACCCTGAACGGCGATCCGGATTGTGGTTGTCGCGGGTGGCATTGCGGATCAGCTCCGCAGCTACTCCATCGGACCACTCCCGCGTCACCTTCCAAGGCACGAGCTGAGGAGCTCGCACGACTGAGGCAGTTAGGGTTTAGGGTTTAGGGTTCAGGGCTTAGGGTGTAGGGCCAGGGTATCTCATGGAGTGACGTAATCGTTTTGGGTACCCAAGACAGGTCCGAATGCACAGAAGCTGCTGTGCGACCGTTCTGCCTCATCGAAAGCTCCGTAGAGTTGGTTCTGGGTGATGGCCTGCAAAGAGCATCTTGCAGCTATGACCTTTAAGCATCTTTTAGCAGTCTCTGTCACCACGGTCAGGGCCTTGGGGTTGAGCACGTGCACGTGTGTCTTTTGGAAAGGGGACTCCCCATCCTGGGGACGGAATGGCTGGCTTCTGCTCCTGAATTTGACTGCGCTGAAGCAACGGTGCCTTCGGATCCACCAAGGCCGTGCAAGCCGCCTGCGTGCCGGGGCACCACGGGCAATGAAAAGACTTCAGGGGCCCCCAAAGATGGCCTGCAGCGTGCGATAGCAACAGGTCTTTCCACCACCGGTTGGCCCGACAAGCATCATGCCATGACGAACCTGCCGGCCAGGAGCATTGAAGGGTCTGTCACTAGATTCGGGGCTCCGAGATGCATCCTGCCTGGATCATGTCAAAGAGCTCGAACTGCTTCTTAATGAAATACTCTGTTGGCTGCCTGGGAGGTTGGCGACCAACTTGCGATCGGACAGCAGCCATGGGCGTTTTCAAAATGCATCAACAGCGTTTACTATCCTGCTCCGCAATGGCGATCCAAGTGCCCCCAACCACTAAGAGCCCGGTCACCGCAAACCGAAGTCTGTAAAGAAGAATACGAACCAAAAGAAGGAGAACCACGCGTACCGCTTCACGGGCTCACGCCGATTCTGCCTGGCAAAGGCAGCCTCAACATGTTCCTGACAGGAGTGCCACCAAGGTGCAGATTCGTGTCCTTGGATTTCTCCTTTGCCATCTCATCCAACTTCCCATAGTCGATGGCGGGCCTTGGTGAAAGCTTTGGCTTCACGTCCTGCATACGATCTTCTCATCGGAGGATGCTCCGAGCTTCAGACTTTTCCACGCCTGGGAAGAGGTCCGAGATGATGTTGTAAAACAGCGGAAGGTCATCCTTCAGGAACTTTGGCACCTGCAGTGATGCCGAATGCGCGGCCGTCGTCAGAACCCCAGATCAACCACTCCAGTAGAGCTTGGCTAGGCACATTGACATCTTGCAGGGCTCTGAGCAGGATCTGACCCTCACTTT
Organism: Symbiodinium sp. CCMP2456; assembly: GCA_905221635.1. Classification (NCBI taxonomy): domain Eukaryota; class Dinophyceae; order Suessiales; family Symbiodiniaceae; genus Symbiodinium; species Symbiodinium sp. CCMP2456. Next base: position 245,217 of record CAJNDV010031552.1, read on the forward strand.
GGTCCTTTCATGGCATCTTGAATCAAGGCAGGCGACCCCGATCTCTGCTGCAAGGGCCCCAGACCGGATACTTGCGCTTGTTGAGGCCAGCGGCTTCAATCACAGTTTTGACCTTGCTCAATGGTTCGCGCATGGGCTACGATTTACTTGCACCGAGTTCCCCGACAGCTCGCATGCCGTAGTCGTAGTGGCTTTGGGCAGAAAGCTGCTCACTGCAGAGCTGGAAGGTCGTGACCTGCGGAAGCTGTAAGATGGACACTCACACTCGAGCAATGACACAAAGGTCTGCAGACACTACTGAGGCGACGATACAACTACTCCAGGCGAGGCAGGTGCTTCGAGGTCTGCTGATGTGAAACCAAATTGGATCAAGACCCTTCGCACAACAACAGCCACAAAAGATGAAATCTAAAACGGAGATGTAAGGTTATGCATACCGGTAGGTGCTGCCACCGCTATGGCACGAAGAAACACGTAGGCGGCATCATGGCCGCTTGTCGATTGCATGCAGGACCCCAAGAAAATTTCCCAACATGGTTTAGGTTTAGAAGTTTAGGGGTTGAGCACCGGAGAGGCAAAAGACCGAGATCGCTGCCATTTTCTTTGCCAGATGCCGCCCCTTTTCGAAGCCGAACGCGTAGAAGCTGATCTCGCCTGGCGTCCCCGAGATGAGGATGTAAGACAACAGTAACCGCATGAAGCAAAGATAGTAACAAGAACAATCCGAACGGCAACAAGGACAAGAAGAAGAGCAATGACAAAGATAGTAGTGACAGTAATCGCAATCCCCCCCCCTTGCAGACAAGGAGCCGATCATGGCATAGTCAGGAACCATCATGGCCTGATCATCGAAACTGGTGGCGGGCTCTTGCTTAGACAGAGGTCCTCTAAAAAAAACCTTGCTGTTAAGAAATGATATTTTCTCGGTGTCGTCGCACAGGGATAGTGCTGAAAACTGGAGGTTGTGAACTCGGCCCCCTAGTTTCTGCAGCTGGTGCTTCGAAAGAACTTGGCCCTAGCAGCTCAGACGCTTGCCATGGGTCGAAACAAGGCAGCCAAGTTGTCGGGAAGCTCGCTTCGCCCTGCCTGCGCTCAGGATGTCGGGTCCGGGGTTCACAGCTTCTGACATCACACAATAGAGTATAGTATAGTTTATACTGTAATAAAACATAGTATGATATCATATAATAGGGTAGAAGGGCCAGACGCTGAGGGCGAGACATAACCTGGGTTCATCGTGATGAAGACCTGTGGCTAAAACAAGCTTGAACCTCACTTCCTGCGACTTGACACTGCGGAAAAAGAGGCGGAGCCCGCAATTCTTCAAGCAAAGGCCCCTGCGTTGAAGGTGGGCCGCATCATGATCAAGGTAGAGTCAAACTCCAGCTCCACAGAGTCCTAGGCCCAAAACTGCGACGCGCTTCCACTATATTATCAGCCCCCGACTATGACGAAGCTTGTATTCATGTAGTTGCGGTTGTTCTGATTGTCATCCCTGCTACCGAGCACGCGGCGTTGTACGACGTCAGCTCCCGCTTCGCGCTGAAAAGCTGGAGCAGCTGCTGGGCGATGACACTGAGCACCTGTGAATGAGCCATGTTGTAATTCCAGAACACCATAGCATTGCTGAACGCCAACCAGGTTGTAGTGTGTTTTATTTGGATGTATAATTTTGGGATATAATCTGACATCCTGTCGTGAGAATTTCGCCGCATGGCCTCAATGTAGATACGGTTGAACTCGTCAAAGCAACACCAAGCGCCGCTTGATGCTAGGCCCTTGAAGAACTTGCCAACCTGGCAACATGTGGTTCCTTCTTTGATGCTGCAACACACGGGACTCGGTGCACCATGAGGTAGTCCATTTCTGGCGAGCAATTGAAGACGACACACCTGGCAAGGTCACAAGCTTTGGGGCACAGATCCACAGCTAGGCTGAACTGTGTTGTGGGATGTTCATGCCATCGAATACTCTTTCTCCCTTCCACGGCTCTTCTGTACAATGTCGGCTCAGGGCGAATCACTGGCGATGTGTTGCGTCTGCCTCTCCGTTAAATTTGCCTGGGCCATCGAGCCCGGCCATTTTGCCGACACTTATGGCCGCGTCGAAAACTTCAGTGTCCGCTTGTCGTGGTTGGCCGCCCTCGAACAGAAGTCGCGATCGCCACGAAGCCGTGCTGACGCAAACTTCATGGCACGCCAGTTTTGGGAAGTTGCCGACAGAACAACGTCAGCATCGTCTTTCAAAGCAGTCGAGGCATGAGCTATCGCCAAGGGATCCTCGGCGATAGCTGCGAGGACTACGTGCCGGTCATCACGCAAGTGCGGGGCGGCAAGCTGGAGGGATCGCCCACTTTGCGAGACAGCCGCCAAGACAATCGCCTTGTCCTGCAGCCGGTTTTTGCTAGCGTACTGCAACGCTCCACCTTCCTGCCTGACCGCAGCCAAGACAATCCGCGGATCGTCTCTGTAGGTTTTGGGCACAAACTGAAGAGCAAGGCCCTGACATGTGACGGCAGCAAGAACCAAGCTGCGATTGCAGATGGCAAAGGCCATTGCGGCTGGATTCTCCGCCACTGCCGCCACTACTATTTCCTCGTCTGACCTGTATGCATGGGGGACCTTTGCAAGTAACAAGCCACTGCTCTCAACAACCGTCCGAACGAAGTGGCGGTCTTTCTGGAGTTCTGCGGGTGCCTCCGTGAAGCAGCTAACTCCAGTGCGGATATCATCAATAGTTCTCGCCCATATGGGATCCAAGCGGACAAGCAGTAAGTCTAGCTTCGCGGCAACATCGTCCATCTGCCGCTCGCCGGCACGTCTCACCTCGAGGTTGTTCCTTAAAGGGGACGAGCATGTCGCCAATAAGAGGCTTTGCTCCAGGACCGGAATGTTCAGTTTTTCCTCCAGCTCCTCCTTGACCTGACGGATTCGCCAAGATGGAGAAGCAAAAATGGAGATCAACTCCTTCCCGGCGAGATTTCGTACCACTACATGGAGATCATCGGGCATGGCAGCTTGAACCCAAAGAGCAACAAAAAAATGGAGCTCAGACCCCTTGTCCGCTGACATGGTTATAATTGTGTTATGGTGTTCTTGTCGTGACCACTCCTGACGTGATTCTTGTTGTTCTTCTTGTTATGCTGCTCATTGTTGTCATTTCAGTTGTGAGTTCTGATTCTTACCGCTATTATGTTAAGTGTTTTTGTTGTTTGTATCGCTCTTGGGAATAAAAATGCACTCGGCATCTCTGAGACATCTGGGTGCCCAGCTGCTTGGCCAGTGCTTTGGCCAGATCCTTCGTCGTCTCCGTCTTGCCGGTACCAGCCTTGGATGCCCCGTCCGGCAGATGTCGGTTCATAGTATATACTTTAACCCCAAACTAGATATACATATAATCATATATATATATATATATACACATATAAATATATATATATATATATATATATATATATGGATAGGGACTACTTTAAGGCCAAAGTATCAATTCTTGATGGCCCTTGAGCCTCTGGGACTCCTGGGGCGTGGACAGGCCCGGCCGGTGCACCTCCCAGGTTCAGGCCTCAGCCCCAAAAAGAGGCGCCGAAAGGCCAAGGCGGGGCTCTGCTTAGGGTTTAGGGTTTAGGGTTTAGGGTTTAGTTTAGGGTTTAGGGTTTAGGGTTTAGGTAAGCTCCGTGCTCTGGGCACCCATCAGGGTCATGTAGCACCTCATTCTGACGGCCGTGTCTGGTCTAACACGGGCGAGATGAACTGCAGAGGCTCACATGTCTGTGAGGGGAGTGATCACCAGGCGGAAGGAATTTCCCAAGTACTCATAGCCTCGGCAAGAACGAAGAAACGGCGGGCAGTGGTTGATGCCATCTTTCTTACTCGGCTTTCAGCCATACGGGAAAGGAGTCTGCACCATGCGGACCTTGCAAACACGAATCGTGCACGGACAAGCGACAAACATCAGGCAGGTCATGCAGATGTCCCCCCGAGGCCACGACCCACATGTTCTCCTTACAAGCAGATTCACTGTGCATGTGAGGGGTGGGGTGGCCTTTTTCTTTCACCCTTCCAGGCAATCTTCAAGTCAGAAGCTTCCCGATGCCATCAGGTCTCAGAGTTTCGATCGTCCATCTCCCAGTAGTACCGCAGCTGCGAAATCCACTCAAAGGACCTTCGAGGCTTCGAGTTCTCGCATGCTTGGTGCTGCGTGGCACGCACAGACCCAAGGCTCAGACATGCAGTCGTCGATCTTTTCCTTGGCAAGCTTCTCCACGGTGTCCTGTCGCACCGCCTTAATTGGGCCATCCTGGTAGCACCTCTAGTGCTGCTACTGGCGCTCGCGTGGTTTATGTCTTTCTCCAGGTTAATTCTACTTCTGCTGCGCTCGTAGTAGTAGTAGTCGTCGTCGTCGTCGTCGTCGTCGTCCTCGTCTTCGTCATCGTTGTCCTCGTCGTCGTCGTCCTCCTCGTCGTCCTCGTCGTGGTTCGTCGTCGTCGACGGCTTTGACAATTATCAGTACAGCAAAACCTCACAGCTACCACCTGAACCTGCATCGCTCCTCGTGAACACTAAACCCTACACCCCCGTGTAAGCGTCCTTTGCATGGACATCGATCACCACGAGAGCTCCAATGCTCATCCTGCAGAGGAACAATCAATGGCCGGACCCATCGTTTTGTGGAACTCTGTACACTGTGCTTCATACCATCTGGTGCATATATTGTATACTTACAAAGCACAGGTTACATATACACATCACACATTATATACATACTATACCAAGAAGATGTGGGCTGCATATGCACATACTACTCAGCACAGGCCTCTGCAGCTTCGTGATGTCGCCGCGCACCAGCCGGACCTTAGTCTTTCCAAAGTACGGAGCGTGCTGCACGGCCGGCGGTATTCCGGGACACCCGCCAGGTCCAGCAGCTGTTCGCTCAGCTGCGTGAAATACTCTGCGGTTTTCCCGCCTCAAGACATCTTAAAGAGACTGTCGTATGCAGTCTGGGCCCTCAAGAATTCAGACAGAACTTCGTGTGTATTCTGTGCAATCGGCCTTTGATTGCTTCTTCCACCTCTGCAGTCCTTGACATGGTTCCATGATAACCCACATCTACTCACGTCATGCGTGAATTGCAACTTGCTGATGCTAGTCTCTGAATCTGAGGCGTGCTCCAGTGCACTTGGCTGGAGTTTAAGCAAACCTGCCCCGGATTCTGCAAGACCTTGGCGGAACGTCTCAGGCCAGTGGGATTCTTCGGCGCGGTGAGGCTTCTGAAAGGGTCCGGCCCATTCGGTCCGCGGCAGTTCTGGGTAGGTTTCCACCTGAGGCTGAAGGCTTGTTTGCTCCGAAAGCCTTGACGGTTTTTTCGACGCCCAAGTGAGCCATGATTTTCGTTGTTTCTGCTATACACTTGCCGACCATGTAAGGGACAGGAGCTATCAAAAACAAAAGAGCAGTGAACGACTGGGGGAGAGAGACAGGTTTGAGCGGAACCAGCACCACTCCTTATGCTGAAGTTGTTGCAAGGGCCGATACATCTCTGACTTCCAACTTGCCGTAGTCTCACCCGTGCTCTGAGGTCTTCTTCTTCTTCTGATCAAATGGGAGTTTCAGAAAATAGGGGGTACCTTATTTTGGGGTCCTTATAATAGGGATCTTATTATTTAGGGTACTATATTAGGGTCCCCTATTTTCGGAAACCCCCAAATCTCGTTCGAGGTTGGTGGTCAGAAAGCAGGCAGTCGAATCGCTGCGCCCCAACGTGGATGCACTCCAGTCTGTGGTCCAGGCCCCCTTTTCGACTTCAAGATTAAAAAGCCACCCGAGTTTCCCGTACTGCTTGGCACTCACTCCTCCAACACTTGATCTTCCGCCCGCCTTTAACTGCTGCCCTGCCTTAATCCACTCTGTCTGTCTCTGTCGCGTGCTCTCCGCTGGCGTAGGTCTAGGAATCTGGCTCCGATGCGACAGACATTTCGCACTCCAGCGATCATCTCGTTTTCCACTTCCTCAGAAGGGCAGGTCAAGCCTGCAACATCGGATGCATGTGCTGTGCTTAGACCCCCGGTTTCAGGCACTCTGTCAACTTTTTTCTGGCAGTCAGGTCGACGGTGGCGGTGGTGGGGGTGGCGGTGCCGGCGGTGGGCCTGCGGAGGCTGGCAAAGCCTCGGGCACCTGCAGCGTCACAGTCATCACGCCTTCGCTCTCCGGCGGCACCGTGAGGGAGTGTGCATGGCCAAGGTAGTTGACAAGGAAACTGCTTCCGGGCTCGGCATTTTCGGGAAGGGCAACCTCCACTTGGTGAAACTGATAGCCTGCGACTGGACCTTTTTGGCATTCATCGGGTTCCCAGTTCTCGCGCACCGCGTTGAACCTTGGCTTGGCTTTGCATCTCGCAACGCAGAAAACCACGAGGAAACTAGCCAGCAACTAGCCTTGCACCCATAGGGCTTGCACAGAAAGCAAGACCAACTATCCCACGGACGAGAAGCATCAGCTCCTGAAAGCTGGAGAAGTCCTCACTTGCTGTTAAAGCCGTCATCAGCGCCTTGAAGTTGGGGTCGTGCCCATACGCGTCACTGCAAGCGCTGAAATACTCCATGAAACGCGTGCAGTCTGCATCGCAGTCGTCTAAGACCTTCAACAGCCGGTCCTGGGCATCAGCACATGTCTAGCACGCTTTTCCTTGAACAAGATCACAGAGCAAGAGCCATAACCCTAAACCCTAAACCATAGTAATAATAAGACCTAAAGCCGCCCATCAATATGACCATTGGTCCTTTACGTCACCACGCCTAAAGACATCTGATCTACACTCATCTGAAGCACCCTCCATGTGGCATAAGGGCAGGCAACAGCTTCGCTTACAACGCAGCTCAGGCTGTTGAATTTTCACACCGCACCTCGTAGAGCTTCTTGTATTTCCGGTGAATATTCACCCACTGCATGGGACAGCTCCCATCAAAGTGAACTACAGCAAACTCTTCAATGTGGCAGTTTATGAACGTCTCCACCTCGTCTTGGAACTTCGGATCTTGAAATTCCGACATAACGCAAGTGGCAACCTCTTGCATGGACATACCATTTTCAGCGGCAGCAGCCATGGTATGGCGACAAGCTTACTGTTTCTTGGATTTACTGGATTGAGGGGAGACGGCTTTCTCTCTCTCTCTCTCTCTGCCATGGATTGGAAACATGCATACATGCTTCTTTTGGAGGAGAAGCCCTCGCATGCTTTACTTCCAGGTTCAGGGCTTGCCCAGCTTTTGAGCTACAGACCTTTCATCTGCAAGCCAGAAGCTTTCAGACTGCAGGGGCAAGGATACGGCTGCCTTCAAAACAAGAAGCCGGTTCTCACAGAAATCTGAGAATCGATCCGTCATCCAGGTCTCTACGTTCTTGTCCTTTGTTACCACGGGATTGACCTGACATCGTGCACCAGCTTGAACGTGTCACTGCCATCATCTAAGACCAGCTGGCAGGAGGCTAAGCTCTGAACAAAGTCGATGATTTCTCCTTCCTTGGAGTGCATCTGGGTGGCCACAAGCTGGTCCGTGAACGTCAGCTTCTTCATCGCCTGGCGATTCCCGAGAAAGTCGTGGGTCCCATGCTGTCCGTGCCTGACGCACGTGCCGCTGCCTCGAAGACTTTCGACAGGAAGGGTTGCACCCTCAAGGGATCCTGCAAAGTGACAAAGGTCACTTTCTCGTGCACCAAATCCAGAATCACAGCGGCGCTTATCATGCCTGCAATTCTATGAGTTCAACTGAGATATGAATTAGGCCAGTGTAGATCCCCAAGCAGTGATACAGTGATACAGCACCACGGCGACCATGACGACCACTACGACCACCACTGGAATCACCACGACCACCACGACCACCGACACCAACAGAAGACCACCGCCCAACCAGGACACCACCCCGCCGTGTGTGGGATTCAGAGACACCTCACCACTTCGCGCTTCCACACATTGCCACATGTACTGGCGGGAGAGACACCTCACCGCAGCGGTGGTTGGCGAAACTTTCACGGCGCGCGCCGCGTGGGAAACCTTGCCAAGTCTATTTAATCCTTTCGTAAGAAACCCATAGTCAGCCCATAGTCTCTGTGTGTGTTTGGGAAAAGTCTTACCACAAGTACATGTACGTGACTGAAGCTCACTGACTCACACTAGCAATTCTGGCCAGAACTACAAGCAGTATAAACACTACAAGTAACAGATCCGTTTCCGGTCATCGGCAACCCAGTGCCTTGGTCTGAGACAGGATCTCCAGCAACTCATCGTTGGACAGGAAGTAGAAGCGCGCGAAGGCAGCGCACCTAGGGTTCTGGGCTTTTGGTTTCGGGTTTCGGCGCTCAAGCTTTTCCCTCTCGCTGCGGCAGAGAGCGAAGCTCACAGGCGCTCAAATTTAGGGTTGAAGGCTTGTCCGCAGCAAGCTCCCTAACTGCAAAAGCTCCATGCGCGTGAGCTGGATTGGTGTTGCTGCATTCCGCTTTCACGACCATGTAAAGATCCTTGCCGGTGGACTAAGGACTCCGTGCTCTACATCCCCGAGGAAGTTGTACTGATGGACGCACGGAAGTTCCTAGGTGAGGTCTGGTCTATCGGCTCGGCCGCATGCCCTGGAGCTGGACACTCTACTGTAAAAACGCACTGTTCAGATCACTGGCGCGCGACGGAAAACCTGCAGCACTGTCCATGCAGGTTTAACAGTTCAACATAAACTTCTCCTAAGCCGAAGCTTTCAGGGATTAGGTGATTAGACCCTAAACCCTAAACCCTAAACCCTAAACCCTACACCCTAAACCCTAAACCCTAAACCCTAAACCCTAAACCCTACAGGGATGTAGGGCTTCGGTTTCGGGTTCGATGCTTCTCAGGGGGCCCGTGGCTGCGAGAGCCAGGAGTCGCACTTGGTTGCCAGGTAGTCGTCCAGGCCTTTCTGGACCTTGCACCATACAGCACTATGTAGGGTTTAGGGTTTAGGGTTTACACTCTCACAACTCGGACAAGCCAGGCGAGGATCCATAGGGTTTAGGGTTTAGGGTTTTGGGTTTAGGGTTTAGGGTTCTCGGAGAAGTGTGGGATCACAGTGAGCAAGTTCGAAGATCTGGGAAGAGACCAACGAGACGTTGCTGCCATGACGCGATGTCCAGGTCTCTGTTCACAGTCTGCCACTGCGTCAGTAGACCCTCCTGAAACAGAAGGACCAGTACTGTGTTCGCACGCAATGGAAGCTTTCTGGGGCTCCTGTGTGCACTGGGTCAGGGCGTGGCCGTTGCTGTGTACCCGGCCTTGCAGAATGCAAGCCAACTGCTCACTTATCTCCCGCTCTCAGCTGCCAGCGCGGCCCCCAGGCTACATGAAACCACCACAATGCAAGGCTGGCGCTCATGGTCTGCCGCCACTTGCCTCGAAATCTCAGGCGCTTAGCAAATGCACACGGCAACCTCTCCTTTGGTCCGCTCAGCCCTGCACCGTCTACGACCTTAAACTTCTTGCCCTCGGTGGGGAGCTGCTTCATGATGTCCGGCCTCGGCTGTTCTTGTAATCAAAGCGACCGGCGAGAGCCTCAAATCATCTCATCGGACACTCAACGATCTGGGTGCGTGGCGAGTCGAAGATGGGCTGCAAGTACATCCAAGCCTTTGGGGCATGAGATCAGCGCATTAAGTGGCATCAGAAGGCCCAAAAGACTGCGCCCAGAATGATCCCGAGACTGCGGCTCGCTGTACTTTTAGCCACTGATCCAAGCCTGTAAGCAAGAAAACGCAACGACTCACAGTCCCACGAGTCTCAAATCCAAGGCGTGGGCACTCTGAGACATACATGAGTTTGTCGTTCCACTCGTCGATGTCCTCTTTGAACGGCTTGTTGAAGGGCGAGAACCTGGGCCGACAGGATTCAGCAAAAGCCATCCCACCAAAGGCGCCAATTGCTGGGGTCTCTGCTGCATCGCCTGTGTCACAACAATCTGTTCGTCCAAAACGGCCATGACCTGACCACGGTTGCACCCGTTCGCCCGCCATCCTTCCTGTGAGCCTTCCGAGCTCGCAGACCTCGTCGGCCCCCTTGAGAATGTAGGTCCCCTCAGGTGAGCTTCAATCAAAACGTTCTGTTGCTGACGCCGCTATCCTCACGTTGGATGCGGTCTGGTGTCTGTTGTTCGATAGGGCTCGCTGCAGTCGAAGAAAACCTTGTCCCAGGCCGCCTGCGATCACAAACGGCTCCCATGCGTTGTCTACACGGGGCAAACTGCGCCTGCATGCTCTTCAGCTGGTTCTCAATGTTCTGTTCCTGAAGCTCGACACAATGGATTCTTAAACTTCTGGGGCTTTTTCATACGGAGCTTGCAAGGACTTCATTATAGGGGTCATGCGGGTTTTCTGGGTGTTATCAGGGTATGGGAATGGCCTTGCCGGCACGGTCCCCAATGTCCGCAACGGCAGCGGCATGCTCGACCATACCAAGCCTTGAAGGGCGGGAGCGGGAGGCTTTACTAGGCCATAAGGGCAGGACTTATTAAATGTACAACAATGATACGAATAATTCACTATGAAGCACAAGAGACAAGAGCAATAGTAAAAATCATCATCGCTGTTCAATATGGGCTTGCAAGCGCATGCAACTGACGACGCAAGATGAAGGCTTTGTGCCCATGAGGAGGGCACTCGACGAACTTCTCGAGGGTGAAGTTCTGGACAGTGTATGTGCTAAAAGTGCGCGTTTCCACAGCTCCCCGGCACTCCGTGGCCTCCATGGTCGGGGTGACTTCGCTGCCAACAAGGTTTGACACCTGCTGCCAGTGCCGCTCGGCCATGCCCGGATTCCTCAGCGATGGGGTGGATCTCACGAGGGTACCAGGGTACCAGGGCTTCCCGTGGCCCACACCGGAGGCCGACTACAATCGGCACTTTTGGGACGAAGGCATCAATGGCTTCCTTTAAGCACAAATCGCTCACCAGAGTGTCCATGCCAAGGGGTTTGGTTATGTCCTTGATGTGCCGCGCAATGTTCAACACCTGTCAGGTTCAGAAATCAAAGGGTGGGACGTCAGTGCTTCTGGCTCTTGCCTTTGCAAGGTTTCAGGTTTCCAGGCTTCTGGATTTCAGCACAGCAGTCACAATCGGGCACGGGCAGGGCCAGGTCTCTGCAGATCCAGTCGGGAGTACTTTTCCTTAAAGCTTGACACAGGCTAGTCCAGGTTCTCTCCCTGAGGACCTGCTCAATGCTGCACACGCAACTCAGCAAGCTTGACGACCAAGCGGTCAACCGCAGGACTTGCGGTCGCAAGTAAGGACGTCCATTCGGGAGCATGTCCCCGAGCGAGAGTTGCACTACTTTTTCCCGGTTGTCCCTTGCTGAGAGGCTCCGGAAACTTAGCAAGTAGATCTTAGCTAGGATCACCCGCGTCCCCTGATCCTTCAAGTATGCTTTCAACTAAACTCTACACCCACGAACCTCAAAGCTCTTTTTTCCTAATTTGCTTCTTGGCTCCAGTCGATGTGTACCGCGGGAAACCCTGTTTTCGGCTAGGCTATCGACCATCCAAATGATTTCGGAAAGGAACAAACCAGGATGACGCACCAGGGAATATGAGCGAGATACGAGAGTTAGCAGAGTGTTGCTTGGGGCTCCCTCTGATACCTGTACCATAGTATATCGCAATCCCCCTTCGAATTCTTCAGGCGCGTCCTATCGGGTAAGGCCGCGCCTCGTCGCATCCTTCCCGCTTTTCGAAGGCCCTGACGGCCTTGAAGAGAGTCTTTGTGCCGGCCTGGCTTGAAGGCGGTGAGGAATCTGCCTTCAGATTACCGGGGCTCAGGGGCCTTACTGCTTGTTGGGTTTCGGGTTCCGACTCACACACTCGCGCAAACGAGAGCATGGCAAGAAGGTCCGAGCTTGCTACATGGACATCAGAAATAGATTGACAAGAGGAATCAGTAGTCTAACATCGTATTTTGGACGGGATGACGCAGAGAGCTACAGACACAAGCAGAAGGGGCAAGTGCAACCAGAAAAGCCCCGCCATAACGCTGGACTCGCAAGACTTGGCATCCACGGTCTGGAAAGGGCCCGTCCTGGGGCCACAGGTGCGGGACAATCTCACTGGCTAAATTTCATGAGAGGATGGACACGCAGACTAAGGAGCATACAGCCATTTCTTGGAGTCGTATGTCCAGTTGTAAGCTGTGACCTCAAACCATCGGCAAGCACATTAGATGCCGTCCACGCCCCTCTGGGTCCCTAAGATCGCGACCCAGAGCTGTGAGAATGGCTCCCACCTTGTTTCGTCGCTAAGGTAGTGTTACAGGTTGCTGCAAATGCCACGACCCACTTGGGTAATCTTGGGTAGTTCTCTAAATTGGGGTCCCTTTTTAGGTCCCCAATATAGTACGGCACCCTTATAAAAGGAACCCTAAAAGGAACCCTAATTTACAGAACCACCCACTTCATGTTCCACGGAAGTCGGTCGCCCTCCTATCATCACACTGACTCTCTTTAGTATGCAAGCAGCAGCTCAGCCGTGGGCTCTTTGGTTAGCTGCGCGATCATGCCATAGTCAGTGGCCTGGTGAGGTTTACATGAAACTACATATACTATCTATATCTATATATATATATATATATGTGTGTGTGTGTGTGTATATACGTATATACATATGTATATATACATATACATATGTATATATTCATACTACACATACCCTATGTAAATAATCATATACATATATATAATTATACTATATACTATATATATACTCTATATATATATATACACACTATATGTATACTATATATTATATATATATATATTATATTATAATATATATATATATATATTATATATATATACTCTATATATATATATATATATCCGATATATACTATATATATATATATATATATAAATACATATGTATACATACTCATTTTCTATATATACTACATATACTGGCTTCTGTGGCCCTTTAAGTCGCTTTCGAGGCTGCGCGGCCTCCTTGCCAAAGAGCAGCTCCCGAGAGTTGAAAAGCTTGGCTTGGGTCGCGGCCTTATGGCAGATTGCTTGGGTCTTGGGTTTCGGGTTTTTTGGGTTTAAGGCTTAGGGTGACTCCCGGACCTGCCGGATGAGCGGATTTGACGGTTTAGGGTCTGGAGGAAGCCAGACAGCAACGCTCACTCAAGCATCGGCAGACTTCAATCGCTCGTTCACGCTCTCGACATTCTCGTAGATCTCGTCCAGCTTTTCGAAATCCTGAGGTTGGGCGCACAAAGCCAGTTCTACGTTCTACGACACTGCTGCACCTCCAAGCTGTGCAGTCAAGTCTCATTGTACTGGGCAAAGTTTTCGATGGTGTTGGCCTGAAGCTCCGTCCCTCCCTACTGTCTCTCGCTCCCTTCGAACAGCCACGCCACCCTCGACATTCTATTCCTTCTGAGGGCGTGGCCATATCCACAATCATGTCATCAAAGTCGGACTGCTCTTGCTGTTGGGCTGCTGCAAAGGACGCCTCCGAAAAATTCGGGCGAGGGCAATGACAGCTGTCTTCTCTATACCTCGTTTCCGGCTACTTATAAGAAGGATCGTGGTGCTGGGGATATGCTTCAGGGGTCCTCGAGGTGGGAAGGACGCGCCTCCAACTCTTTGATGTCGTCCTCGACTTTCGCCACGAGGTCGTAGGTGGACTTCGGACAGCCAAAGACTCGCCAACCTGAGGTACGGATCTTTGCAGGGGTGTTGGTAAGCGAAGAAAAGCTACCTCCGGAAGCTCAGCTGTAGAAACTCTCGCTCGGCTTCTTTCTCAACTCTACTGGCTCGGACACTCTGACTTTCTGGTCTGAAGGCATACTGGAAGCTCCGTAGATTTATCGACTAGGAGACCACATGCAATTGGATTAGGATCCACCGTGGGAAGACTAACTGCTGCAAGACGTGTGAAAATCAATGCCGTCGGAGGGATTTCGTGCTTAATGCCTCAGCATTCGCACTCTGGGGTTCATACGTTGGTAGAAGTCATCAGCGGTCAGCTGCACACCAAACTCTTCCAGAACGCTGTATGTATCCAGGCACCTCCGAAGTACGCAGTTTCGGTGCACTGGTCTAGCAGCGAGTCAAGCAGGCACAAGCCATCCGGATCTTGTCCGACCATGCAACTGACTGGAGTGCCTCTTCGTGTCGGGCGCCATCCTTTTCAGGAAACGCACAGGAGAACAATGCCCTCACATTCCCTGGATCGGTCGGTTCAGATATCGTGCTCCCATTCAATGCCCAGTGACTTCATGATTTCGGCAGGGATGGTTGCGATATACCTGTCATGTGAAAGGCTTGTGACGTCCCGATTCTGCTTCGGCCTGGCCGAGGTCAATGCTCCCGCATTGCAGTGACTTCTTCGATGTCCTGAAGATACTCGTGACAAGGTGGCGCTGGCTCGAGCAAGAGCCCGGCTGCGTGACTCACAAGTTGGCGCAAACAATGTCGCCGCCGATCCTTCGGCGACTTGCGTAGCTGCGAGAAGACGCCGGCATAAGCATCCGTGATTTCCTGCCGGCTCTGAAAGAGCAAGCAAAAAGCAACCTTGAGCTTTCGATCTCCAGACTTAGAGGACCAGCAATCCTGGGTGCCATCCCGGAACTTAGTCCTCGGATTTGCCACGCAATCTCAAGTCATGGCCAGAGGCCCAGTGCTGCTGCGCATGCAACAAAAAGAATGCTCATGTCAACCACACACACCTCTGGCAGTTCACGATATTAGCTGAGATTCATCATCATGTCGAGGAGGAGCTCTTGAATCTTCCTTGAGTAGAGTCGCTGGGTCTCTTCAAAAAGATGCAGGGCTGCTCCATAACATGCATCCATAATGCATACATCCATGCATGCAGACGGACAGACAAACAGACATTGCACATATAAAAAACATATACATACATATATGTATACATATACATATATATATATACGTATGATATGTATGTATATGCAGTATATGCATGCATGCAGACAGACAGACAGACAGACAGACAGACAGACAGCCAGACAGACAGACAGACAGACAGACAGCCAGACATGTGTATATATATATATATATGTGTGTGTGTGTGTATATATATATATATATGCACACACATACAGAATATCAGTCCGGTATGTTCCGAAACTCCCAGCGGCCACCCTCGGGCAGATGCAGCGCCGGGTCCCGCACCGATGCTTTCCGGCCAACGTCTTCCGTATCTCTTGGCAGGACACCTGTAATATATCAAAAAGAATAGTTGTAGTAATACCAATGCTAGTAATAAAAACAATAAAGCACACCTGTAATATCAATAAGAAATAATAGTAGTAATACCAATGATAGTAATAAAAACAATAATTTCATAATAATAGTGAGACAAATCATCATTGTAGTAATAGTCACAGTTGTAGTAATGATAGCAATAGTAACACATATAATCGAACGCAACCGAGGCAGCTTTCAGAAGGGCTCAAGCTTCAAGGAACCAAGAAACTTCTGGGCTTCTACTCCCAGAGGTTGAGGCGCCGACCTCGAAAAGACCGACCACGATGGACTCGGGGATGGACTCCAATATCTGCCGGCAGCTTTGTTGGATGCTGGGGGACTTTCGCCACCGCAGAGTGCCGAGCTCGGGCCTCGTGCTCCTTCTGCACCTGCTCCAAGATGCAGTTCTTCGCTTCTGCTGTTGTAATGTCTGCGTCCGCCTGAGCAAGGTGGAGAACTTAACCCTCTGACACTCACTCCGCACGTTTGCGCTCCACCTTGGCTTGAACGAACTCTGCTGGCTCCAGCTGCAGCAGATCTTCGTACCTTCCACCACCAGGCCGAAGGGTCGAGACACGCTCTGGTGCGTCTGTCGGAAGCCAACTCTGCTTGTAACTATGAACTCGCATGAGGCCTTGAAGGGATTTCAGGTAGTATGTTACTTCTTGTAGTATACTGTATACTATACTATGAACTGACATGAGACCTTAAAGCTTTTGACTTCAGCTCTTGTCCTTCCACCTTCCTCGGGGCGATCTGACCTTCGTCTCGCCTCGTGCACCTCCCTTTGTCGCCAGCACTGCCAGAGCTTGGCTTCACTAATAGTATACTATAGTATAGTATACTATATTATCGTATACTATACTATAGGTCCGCTGGGGATGCATAGCTAGGCTCGGATTGCCGACTCGAAGAAACCTCCCACGAATGGTCAAGATTCTGTAGTCGGCGGTGGAGAGAGACGGCCGGGGCTTTCGGCATGCACAGGGCCAAGAAACAGATCCACCAGGAACACACAGGATTTCGAGTCGCACCAATGGGCGGATGCGCGGGGGGCAGAGAGCGCTAGAGCGGTTGAGAGGCAGACTGAACATGCAGGCTTGAGACACTTACAGCTCTGCCAACTTTGAGCACAGTCCCCCTCTGCCCAGCATTCCAAACCCTGTCTTGCAGATTCCGTTTCCCCCACCATGAAAACCATAATGTCAAGCAGACAACAAGCCAAAACCTGCCGGAGGGGCGGGGCAAACAGTGCCAGGTAGTCCTGAAGAGCGGGGAGCGCCTGACCAGCGAGAAAGCTAGCTGTCAACTCGCATAACACGATGGGGGTGGGGGTGTTTTGCTTTGCTGCTTTTGTTTGCGTACCCTCTGGCTAAGTCTAATTCACTATCCGGGGTCCTTGCTTGGGGCTTGGGCAGCACAATCACTCTGAGCTCCAAGCCTGTGCACTTCCACATCCCTACTGCCCCAAGCATAGGGTCTGGAGTTTACGGTGGCAGAGCCCTCATCGTCTTGATCTCTCCATGTTTGCTTTTTTCTCCCAGGCGTAGGCGATCCAGCCGCGACGGTTTCCGCTTGGCTCAGCCAGGGAGCCATGGCAGCAGTGGCCGCACCAGCATCCAGCACATCCTGAAGGTAGGCACATGCAGCCCGTCGCATAAGATCGTGCTTGCAGCAACTGAGGCCTGGTCTTTGCAGAGATCTTCCACAGAGTTCCGCTGGCAAAACACCTCGTAGTAGTTGGCCTCAAACAGACATGCGCCAGGTGCACTTACATCATGCGGATCATGCGTACTGAGAAGATGAGGTGAAGCACGTGAAGAACCTTTGCGACGTTCGGGCCGGACAAAGACTTCACCTTGGCGGCATACGGTCACTGCCAGAACAACCACCACTGCCGCCACCGAAACCATAACCCCAACCACAGGAGACGAGTCACTCCGTTGAAGGAAAGGACGAACTTGCCTCTTTTCAAGCGGCCCATGATTCACTCCGGCTGCTACTAATCCGACCCGCCTGGGGCCCAGGTTTCATCCACCAGCCGAGAGGAAATCGGATGATACGAGTTCCTTAGCTTTTTTCACACGTTTCTCCCCAGCCCTCGGCTTGCAGCAGCCCGATGCTGCAAAGCTGCATTTCGGACTGCGGCAGTATGCGAACCTCTTGCGGATATGGAGACGGAAGGTCGCCTTATTCAGGAAGGAATGCGAGAGCCGACTGAAGCGGTATGATCGGAACGGTTTCAAGTAAGAGAGGCACGTGCCAGCATGCTGGCTTCGTAGCGCATCTGCGCGAAGCGACGATGATTGACACCGAACAGCTCTTGCGCGAAGGCTTGCTGCTCCCACCAGGTGTGATTCTCGAAAGGCGAGAAGCCAGCATCATCGCCCCACACCTAGGCATGCTGAACATCTTCTGCACCTAGAGCAGCACCAGAGTTGAAAGCACTGAAAACAGGAATAATGACATGCCGTCCAGAATCTCTTGCAAGCAATCTGCGGCTCCAAGCCGACCGTCGCATCAAGAGAATGGCAGTGTTGAGAGATTGCGCGTCCTCGGTGACCAACATGTGCACTGACTCGTCGATCGACGGCGCGGCTGCTTCGCCAGCAGCCCTTGCATGCGTCAAAAGGAGTGAATCCAGTGTCCGGTTCATGTCCATGAAGTATAGGTCGCAGTCAATCCAGGCGACCCAATCCCAGCGATCATCTTCCATTGCCTCACGCAGCGCCTCTACCTTGCCCCAGGCTGCAGGGCGTCCTTGCAGGAGCACAGGCACGAACATTTAGCCAAAGCCGAGGTGCCCACAACATGGTATGCATGTAGCATGCCGGCTGGCCAGTATGGCACTTCTCTCTGTCCTTTGGCATGGTGCGCACGGCGATGATGGATATAACCGTATCCGTGCCGATGGGCATACATGCCATGGACTGATGCTGCTAACCGCGGAAGCCAGGCACCACTTGGATAATCGCAAATGGTTACGAGGCAAACTGTCAATCCGTGAGCGCGAGTGCCAGGATCCGCATCTACTCGCTTGGTAGGCAGTTGGGCGCGCAGGTTGCCCAGCAAGTTGGCAACCGATCGATGCTCGTCCCCGAATTCGTGGGAGGTTATGGGCCATGCAGAATCATCGATGAAGGAATCGTGATGGAGAGCGGCTACATTGTATGCATAGATGAGCCATCCGGACGCCAGATGTTGCATTCGCAGCGCTACTTCCAGGGCTGCGACCTGCACTTCCGTCTCCGCATCTCGCACGACTGGGTCGCCGTAGTGCGACATCGCGAGAAGACGAAAGGCGGCCCCCATCCCCACAGCGCAGTCTTCCAGCGCACGCTGGAGAGCTACCGCTGCGCCGTAGGCATCGGCGTCCTCTCCGAGCACATGGGCCACTGACAGGCTGAGGACCCTCCGTGCTTCCGGAGCTTCTCCGGCTGAAAGCAGGGTCTTTGCATGCTTCAGGTCTGACAGGAGAGGCTCCCAGGACGATGGGCAGCGCAGCGTCGTTCGAAGAAACTCAGCTCGAGACTGCGGGCGCACACTCAAGTCGGCCACGAGGTGGAGCCAACTCTCTGCGAAAAGCAGCAAGCCATAGACACTGAACATCCCACAACCGCTACTGCTACCATCCACCCGAACGGCAAGCAAGCATTCCAGGCACCAATCTGCTTTCTTGCATCCCGCGGCCCATGCACCACCATGCAGGAAGCGAATGTGGCATCCTATGATCACATTCCAGCAAGCGTGCCCAAAGGCCTAAAGTTTACATAAGCTGAAGGCAAAAGAGCTTGGATTGGGATCTGTTAGGCTGAACGTGGCCTACGATCTGTGATCCTGCAGCTCTCGAGAGACAAGAAGTTCACTGAACAGCAGCTAGATCAGGGGGCGCATTGTGCCGTGGCTCAATGCCTGGCGCAGGTTCTCCATCATGGTGGTTCTCCTTGCCTGGGGGATGCAGCAGAATGCTAAATGCTAGGACGAGCGCAAGCCGAGCTTGGAATCAAGAGGCCCCAGTCCTTCACGAAGGGGGTGTCTGCCTTCTTGTCATCGCTTCGTGGAGTGTGCACGTCCACAGTGTTGAGGACTCGGCGACCGGCAAGCTGCACGCTTTCTGAGCGCTATGCACATCGCGCGGTTCGGGAGCAGCCTTGCTTCACCACCACCGTCTTGAAGAGCTGCGGAACAATCTGGGGCTCTACCTGTGCGATACCAGAGGGCAGGCTTCAACCACATCTGTACCCAAACCAGGAGACATGGTGAAGCGCCTGCGGAATGTCCCCCAGAGACATCACTCCTGGATAAAGATGACCATCACGGGATCGGGATGCTCTCAAACTTGCAGCCGGTGGGCCAAGATCCAGTACCTCGCCGCAGACATCCACGGCAGCCTCGCCTTCGCATTCAATTGATGCATCTTGGCAGTTCGCGGATGTTCCTGACACGCACAGACGCACACATAATCTGGGAGCGGGGCTGCTTGTGGAGTAGGCAAAGGCTTTGTCCTGTCCCACCGGGAATCGAAGATCTGCAGCGTGAAAACGGGGTCATACAGAATCGGGGAGGCGCGAGGCTCGGCAAATTTCAGGAACCTTGAGAGAGCCGTTATGGGGCCTTTGGATCTACGCCTCTGTGCCTGAACCCTAGTTAATAAACCCAAAACTAAAAAACGCGAAATCCTAGCACCTTTCCGCAGCAGGCTTGCGTAGTCTCGCCTGGGCACAAAATCCTAACACCTGTTTTTTGAAAGCGGACTTGATGAAAATCCCAACACCGAAACCCTCAACCCCAGGCCCTTCCAATCCCGGTCCCGGGGGAGGGGGGTCCTCGGTGACTTTGATCTCCAAGAGGAAGAGTGCGGAGCCGGGTTTCAGATCAGCGCTCTCTTCGTCGTGACTCGGAATCAGCGTTCAGGGTTTTCTGCGGGCTTTGCGGGTGTTTGGACTCGCGACTCAGAGTGTAGGGCTTGGGGTTGAGTGTTTCTTAGAGCTTAGTTTTAGGATTTACGCTCTCGCAACTCGGACTCCGCCAGACGAGGTCTCTTGTGTCCAACTTGTACAGACCACTAGAACTCTAGCGCATGATTAGTTTTAGGATTTAGGG
Organism: Symbiodinium sp. CCMP2456; assembly: GCA_905221635.1. Taxonomy (NCBI): domain Eukaryota; class Dinophyceae; order Suessiales; family Symbiodiniaceae; genus Symbiodinium; species Symbiodinium sp. CCMP2456. Next base: position 265,596 of record CAJNDV010031552.1, read on the forward strand.
TTAGGGGTTTTGAACGTCTTTCGCTCGACCGGGGCAGGCGGGTTTCGAGCTCCTGGATGCAACTGCCGTGCTAGATGCCAACTGAACCATTCTAGGGCTGCAGCTCTGCTCCGTAAAAAGCCATTCCCGGACGACCTGCGCAAGAGCTTTATGACTTCATGGGCCCGGCTCAAGACGAGGGTCTGTTTTCCTGCATCTAAGCACCTGGAGGAATCAATTGTCGACTTCCACCACGCTTCGCAGGAAGTGGTCGAGGACGTTCGACAAACTCGCACTCCACCTGGCAGCATGAAACCCACGTACGTTACTTGGTGCGGCATCTGTCAAGCAGCCTTCATCAGGTCGCTCACTATCACTTTTGCAGGGCACAGCTCCTGGCTGATGGTCCCCACGTTCAGCGCGAGAACAGATGGTGACATGTGGAATCAGCAAATCCTCCAAGCCATGGCAGTAGTCATCCACGGAGTCCAAGGTCTTGTGGAGATCGCAACTCTGCGACTACCGCACGGCAGCTGTGGAATCTCTTAGCACAGCACGAAGAACTCCAAGGAATCCTGCATCATGTTCTTGACAACGGCCTTAGCGAATCGGGCTAGGGATGCATATCTTTCCATCCGTACCTGGCAGATGGATCTCACTGGCTGCCGGACCAACAGCTTCTTGAGCTTGCCCTGTCAGTTCTGACCAGTGGTAGTGAATCCAGTGACTCTACTCGACCGAGAGATTTTCTACTCGTAGCACTCCCATCTTACGCAGGGCTAAGCCGATGTCTCGATGTCCTGCTCCTTCTCTCAACATGCTCGTGACACCGCTCGTGTGGCCTGTCGGTATGTGTCTTGGTTTGTCTCGTGGATGGAGAACCAACCTGACTGACAGGACATGAACGGAACGGCAATCCAGAACTTGCAACCCACTGCCGCACAGGTGCCTTTCCCCACATCACGGAAGTTCTTGAGAATGATTTTCTGAATGTTGACAACCTAGTGCATCAAACAACCGACGGGTGGCAGTGCTGCCGCGCTTCTTGCTGCAGGGTTCAACAAGCCGCACCAAGCCTTGCAAAGCCATAACCCACCGAGTTCCAGACCCACTGGTCCCTAATCTTGTGCGCCATAGATGTGATGGCCTAGAAGCAGCACGGGGCAAATATCAGGCGGGATCCGGTACCCGACGTATCCGAGGATCAGAGGTTCCCACGGATTTCTGCACATGTCGGAACTGCTCCGGCTTCATCAGCCTTGCCACTGCCGGCTCTCGGCAAACCACGATGTTTTGCGTAGCTGAAGCTCCCGACCGTGTAAACTTGTTCGCATAGATGCAAGATGCCATGAGGTTCAAGTTCTCCTCGGCCATCACCAAGCTGCAAGCTACTGGCACAACCAACTGCCACAATAGAGCAGCCCGACCGCGGGACCTAGCAAAACGAGGCACCGGTCCTGGCACACCTCACCCAAGCTGCTCACAACTTCCGGCCTGCAGTCGAAAGCAAGCCTAATGGCGATCCGAAGCCCAGCGAGACATCGGGCCTTATGTAGAGCGACGCAAAACAAAAGGATGAGAATGCCGTGGTGAAATCATACTCCGGCACCTGAGCAGCCGTGCCCATGTCAACGAAAACACGCAAAACCTCTGCATCCCTATCTTCTAGCCGACACCGCCTGGCCCTGCGCCAGTATTGAGTGACATAACGGATACGCACGCAAAGGCGGACACCGGCCAAAGCGAGAACCACGGAACATCCCGATCGAATGGGTTCTCGCCTTGCAGCCGTAACGGTATGAACTCAAGGTGCACCAAACCTACCGCATCCAAGGAAAGCTTCTGCCGGAAGTGTGCCTGGATCTTCGAGATCATCAACGTCTATGTCATCCAGCCTCGCATGTGCCATGCTAAGCGACCCTTGAACGTGACGACATCACGCACGGCCGCTGAGACGCAGACAACCCTGCCACATCGGTTGCCTGTGCCCCGCTCGGCATGCTGGGCATGGCCTGTCAAGGAGGCACACCATACTGTAACTTGACGGTTTTACTGTGTCACGTCTTCTTGCCACTGCGGCGATCGTCTTTTGTGCAAATTCTGTGTACGTCGCGCGTACAGCACAGCGTCAGTCGAAACTTAGCATGGAACTCGTGCCCCACGGCACTACGGGCGAATTATAGTCGTTGCAGCAGAGCATTGACAGATTTTCGGTGCATGCCGGCACTGGTCGCCAGCTCATCGAGGGTCTGAATTGTCCTGCATGCAGGGGAACGGGTTCTAGCAGATTCGAGAAGAGCTTGAAAAGGAGTGGAGCTATTCTCAATTAAGCTTGAGCTTAGGACATTGGGTCAAGTTGAGGGCCAGGGTCCTCAGCTGCCGGGCTTGCAGGAGTCGGCTGACCGCTTCCATTCCGTCGACATAATCCAGGCTGGATTGCTGGAAAATTCTCCGCAGTTCCTCAGCGGAGCAAGTGTTCATCGTTGCGAGGAGCTGCAGTTCCTCGGCAGAGTCCGCAGGGCCCAGGATATGTCGTGATGGCGACTTCATCCGCCCGCGCGCTCTGGAAGGCGTTGGGATGTTTAGCTCTGGGCTGCGAAGAGGCACTGGATCTGTTGCTGTGTCCTGTGCACCTCCGGATTTGTGGTCTTCACAGGACACGTACAGCCATCTAGCTGTGCACAGCACTGCGAGGAGGACGGCCAGAACGTCGCGACGCATCTCTTGTGCAAGACAGTAAGAACAGCGGAGGCCAAAGATCTGGTCGGCAATTTCCCGGCAGGATTGAAGCAGCCTGCAGCAGAAGCATCCATCACATCGTGCGACACATGTTTGAAACCACGCGGGCTAGAAGACGAGTGCAGACCAGCGACGCGTCCAACATGCTTCGTCCAGCATCACCATAGCACAGACATGCCGCGGTGCGTCCAAGGATGAAGACAGAAACGACAGCAACGAAGCGCTGGACCTTGGTGCATCTGGCTTCGCAGAGCCTGACCCAACAGACGAAACAAAATGCGTCATTGCGCATATTTCTGCACCGAGATGCAGAAAGACAGACGACCGTCCACGCCCATGCCATCTCCGTCCATGGCCCAACCGGCAGCTGATGTCAAGAACCACTGGGCATATCCATGCTCAACTCCCCTGCCCTGCTTCAGAACCCGTCAAGCCGTCACTTAGCCCTGCACATTGCGCATGCATTTCTCGACTCCCATCTGTGTTTCAAATCTTCCTGAGCACCCGCTGGCAGCAAGGAATCATCGCGACACCCACAGCTGTTCGTGTGCAAAGCCCCGTGACCTGTTTTCGCACACTATGTGACTGGGTGCAGTGTGGAAAGTCGCGCAAGCCTAACGGTCCTAGCGGAGTGGCTCACCACGAGCTCTCACCACGTCGCCGCCGGGAGCTGCCTCAGGTCCCCACAGCTCCATGCACTTACGATATTGGGACAAGCTGCAGCCGAGAAGCGCATAATCGTTTCTGGTACGAGGTTGGCACCTCGAGGCTCACAAAGGGAGCGGAGCTGCGGCGCTTGTAACTCGGACACTCCAGGCAGAGTTTGGGGTGTTGGGTGCAGGCTGCCAATACTAACAACGACAATATGAACACCAACATTCACATTAAGAACAAATATCTTCAAGCACCCTCGCGCCTGCTCCCGAATGCGATCTGCCTCGGAGGGGTCGATCTCCACAACCCACACGCCAAGCTGCTCGGCCTGAAGCGGCTGCTTCTTTTTCGGCAACTGGTGGCTTACATGGGTTTAAGGTTTTGAAGGCTAAACCAATTCCTAAACACTAAACCCTAATCTCTTATCCCCGGAATTGCGAAATCTCCAAGATGGCCTCGCCCTCTGCTCATGGACTGACGAGCTGTGAATGCCCCCGGGCTTGGCATGGAAGTCAGTTACGTCTCGAATACTGTTGTAATCATTAGGTGTACTCATCTTGTTAATGGTTTTCTTCTTATTCTTGGTATGATGGCTATTAAGATCATTATTATCATTGTATTGCTTTAGCACTCGCACTCGACGATTGTATTGTTACATTTCTTCTACTGTCGAGTCTGATGTTACTATAATATGTCTACTGATGCTCTTCTTATTGTGATCACTAAGATGGTTCTTAGCTTGAAAATTTGTGTTCTTACAAGACAAGGCCCAGGCCTGTTAGGGTTTAGGGTTTTTTTGGTTAAAGTTTAGGTACACTCTCACAACTCGGACAAGCCAGGTTTCGACTCTCACACTACAAGCCAGGTTTAGGGTTTAGGGTTTCGACTCTCACACGCGCACAAGGCCAGCAAGGCTCCGCAGGTTTAGGGTTACGGGCCTTAGAGCCTCTTGGGTTTAGACTCTCGCGACTCGAGCAATAGCTTCTGGTATGAGGGTCATACTAAAAGCCTTGTTACCTTGAACGTCAAACTCCCTAGGCCCTAAACCCAATAAACCCCAAACCCTAAATAAACCATAAACCCCTAAACCCCTGACCCTAAACCCGAAACCCCAAACCCTAAACCCAAAATGTCTCGAAGTAGTCCCTCAGGCCGCCTCATAGTGGTTCTTGTCGCTGCTTTTTTGCTGGCGATGCGAAGGCCACCTTGTCTTGCAATGTTCGAATCTGCGGGCTCTTCCGGATACTACAAGCCCTGTCGTAAAACTCCGGATTCAGCACCAAGCATCCTTTTTTGTGCATTTCTTCTGAATGGGAACTGCAAGCGAGCACTGCAAGCGAGCCACGTGCAGCTCTGGGAGTGAGGCGCCCGCGATCCAGATCTTCCGTTCTCGAGCCTTGCGGAACACGTATTTCTTGACACCTTTTTCCCACTGCAGAA
>CAJNDV010031553.1:0-13552 GCA_905221635.1 Symbiodinium sp. CCMP2456
GAGAGTGAGAGATAGAGAGAGAGAGAGAGAGAGAAACAGAAATAACATTGAGGAACTAGGCTGCCAGGCCATCGGACGGATCCAAGTCGTTCAAGTACACGAAGACCTTAGTGATTGGGGCTTAGGGTTTAGGGTTTGAGGCTTATAGGGTTTATAGGGTTTGGGGTTTAAGCCCAAACCCTCATCCCCAAAGCATCAAGCCGAAGAAAGCTAAACACTGCTTTCAACTACCAGCCTCTGGAAACGTTGTCTCGCCGGAATCTCCAGTGGGGTGTCCACCTTTGCAACACATGTTCAGGTTTAGGCTCCCTAAACCCTAAACCCTAAACCCTAACCCCCTAAACCCTAAATCCTAACCCCCTAAACCCTAAACCCTAAACCCCAACCCCCGAAACCCTAAACCCTAAACCCTAAGTTCAGTATTTAGTCGTTAAGGGCACGGGTTCACAACCCGCACCTGGGAGAGAACAATGAGGACAGCCCGGCCGCCCAGCCCAACAACTTGCCCACTAGGGCGAAAGGGAAAACTCAACACCGGCACATAGGGTTTAGGGTTTGGGGTTTAGGGCACATAGCTACAATTATCGTAACGCCATGATGATAAAGATCACCGATGTGGTCAGCTTGATCCCCAGAGGGTCCATACATACTACAATTATAAATCGTCAGAATTGTAGTATATGTGGACTGATTTGGATCATGGTCATCATCCTCGTCATCATCATCATCATCATCGTCATCATCATCATCCTACTGATCAGCATCAAGACACTCTAAGAATGAGGAGAGAGAGAGAGAGACAGTGAAAGAGGAGAGAGTTAGAGAGAGGCTGCAGAGAAAGCCTAAACCTAAACCCTAAGAGAGAGAGAGGGAGAGAGATCAGCAGAGAAAAAAGATGTAATCAGAAATGGGGCGTGAGTGGGAGCGGACGATGCAGCGGGAGAGCGAAGGAGCGAGAATCGTCATCGCACCACAGCAGCAGTCCGGTAGATAGAAGTCGGCGAAAAACTCCTTCCTTCTCCTCCCTCCCACAACCGAAATTGAGGGCTTCGGGTCTACGTTTAGGGAAGGTTTACAGGGTGTCGTTCAAGGTTGAAAAACAGCCCCAAACCCTAAACCCTAAACCCTAAACCCTGAACCCTCTTAGAGGGTCTCGACACTTCTCTTAACTTGGAGATCGGAAGAGAATTTACCCCATCACCCAACCCTAAACTCGAAACCACCATACTTAAGCCCTCAAGTACCTATATAGGGACCCCTTTAAGGCTTAAGTAACTACTATCCCTAAACTCTAAACCCCAAACCTAAACCCTGAACCCCAAACCCTAAACCCAAACTCCTAAACCCCAAACCCCTAAACCCGAAACGCTCAACCCTAAACCCTGAAACCTAAAACCCTAAACCCCAACCCCTAAAACCCTAAACCCTATAAACCCTGAGCCGCTGAATCCTATAAACCCCAACCCCTAAACCCCGAAACCCTAAACCCGAAACCCTAAACCCTGAACTTTAAACCCTAAGCCCTAAACCCCAACCCCCTAAACCCCGAAACCCAAAACCCTAAACCCCAGACCCTAAATCCGAAACGCCAAACCCGAGACCTTTAACGCTAAACTTCAGGCTTGGATCTCGAAACCGAAGCTCCCCAAAGACAGCAATCCCAAAGGCTCCATGTACCTTTGGGGTTTAGGGTTTCAAGGTGTAGGGTTTTAGGGTTTAGGGTTTTAGGGTTTAGGGTTTTAGGGTTTAGGGTTTAGGGTTTAGGGTTTAGGGTTTAGGGTTCAGGGTTTTAGGGTTTAGGGATAGTAGTTACTTAAGCCTTAAAGGGGTCCCTACATAGGTACTTTAGGGCTTAAGTATCTACTATACAGGTACATGGAGCCTTTGGGAATGTAGGGGCCTTGGATAGGGTATTGGGGGCTCCTTATGATAATTATAGTATGCATAGGAGCCTAAATAACTACCTATACTATTTTGGGGGGTTCCTTATTATAGCTATAGTCGAATATACCCCAAAGCCTACTCATATCACGCCTCGTCAGGAAACTCGAGTTCCTCCTCCGAACGCTTGAGGAGAACCTTCCGAGGGTTTAGGTTTCAGTCGGGCTTATGTAGGGTTCAGGGTTTAGGGCTCAAGTTGTTGGATTTCAAGGGTTTAGGCTCCGATATATAATAAGCTCTGACGGAGTCTGTCGACAATTAGCGTTATAACTTAAATATCAGAGCATTGTGCATACAACGCTTTGCTTTGGCTGCCCAGAGCACACGGTAATGCCCTGGTGACTTGTTGACGCGTACTCGGGGAGACACCTCCACTGTCCGAAGGTGGTTCGGATTTCATTAGGCAGAACCCTAAGGGTCCATGTACCCAAATAGTATATACTTTGGCCTTAGTGTAGTCCCTATATAGGTAGTTTAGGGTCAATGTTTATACTATTTGGGTACATGGACCCCTAGGGATTAGGCAGAACATCAGAAAAGTCATGTTCTCTGACAGGCTCAGCTCTTCCGTGTATGCCAGAACCTCTGATATTGACTTGTCCTCGGGCTCGCTAGCATGTTTGTTCTTGCAGGACGGACCTTGCCAGATGTGCTGGATGCGAGGAGCTGTCGCCGCAATATAGGGGCCTTAATCATTACAATAGGGTTTTGGGGCCTATTATACCGTAGTTATAATAAGGAGCCCCCAAAATAGTATAGGTAATTATTTAGGCTCCTATGTTACGGCCCAGACAACCCCCCCTGGGCAGTCTGGCCCCTGATGCTCGCGACGTCTGAATGCGAAAGGCCTGGACTCAGACTCTCCAGGGCCTAAACCAATAGATACCACATACGGTTTAGGGTTTAGGGCTTATGGTTTAGGGTTTAGGGTTTAGGGCTTAATCAGGGTCCCTTTTAGGGGTCCGTTTTAAAAGGGCGCCGAACTGTATTGGGAACCCAAAAAGGGACCCTAATCTAGAGAATTACCCATATACTACATATGGTTTAGGGTTTAGGGTCTAATTCTTGTACTTGGACCTACATAACATACATCCTAAACTGTAAAGAGCGCTGTTTTGCCGATTTCGGATAGGCCGGCCAGGTTGATGTACTTTTGGTGTGGCGATTATAAGGTTTGAGCGGTCAAAATACTTTGCAGAAACAAACGGCACGAGAATAAACTAAAAAAATGCCTCACCCATAAACCCCAAACTCTGAATTTAAACCCTAGACCCTAGACCTCATTTAAAACCCATAAACCCATAGACACCGGAAGCTATACATGCGGGGTCACGGTGGACTTGAAGGTTTACTGGGCTTTGTCAAGGGGCTTAACTGAAATTACCATCAGGGGGATCAGTAGTTAATAATAGTAAATAATATGGAACCCTAGACCCTAAACCCTTTTATCACTCAAATCAAATCCCTGAACAAGAACTAGACCCAGGAGTAACCTGGGAATGAAAAGGGTGCCCTTTGTGGTTACAAGGGGATTATAAGGGAGCCCCAACCTTAAACAAAAAGGAAATAAGGGCCTACTCCCGGTCCTAGCCTTAACAAGAACCAAGTAAATAATACGGAACCCTAAACCATAAACCCTAAGCCCTAAACCCTCTCAAATCAAATCCTTTCACAAGAACCAAGTTTGACGGGAGCTCCACGGCTTCAAGTGGACGAGTACCCCTGTACCTTATCCCTGCGGCACCCAACACGAGGTAGGCAGAGCTGGACTTCAGGGTTTATAGGGCTTAGGGCTTTTAGGGTTTGGGGTTTCAGGGTTTGGTGCTTCGTTAGCCAAATTAGGGGTTTTTTGAATTTGGAGCTGGAGTGTGGTAGGTTCTATAGGGTGTTTAAGTAGGTCTTTTGCGGGCCCAGGGCCTTTACCGAGGTTGCACTGCTATGTTGCAGGTGTTTCAATAGTCAACTACTGTTGATAATACAAACCCTGCATTACCTTAAGGACCCTAAACTATGGGAATTGTGGCATATTCCTTGTTATGGGTACTGCAGGATTTATATCATCAACCTAAACCCTAAACCCTAAACCCCTAAACCCCTAAACCCGAATGCCCTAACCCCTAAACCTTAAACCGTCGTATGGGAGGGTAGGCATGGTCTGTCTTGAGCTGGCACTTAAGGCTTCCAGCTTTCCGGACCGAGGCGTTTGCAAGGGCACCCCCCCAAAAGTTGACGAGGGTTGACCTTTAGCAGGATTTAGGGTTTAGGGTATAGGGTTTAGAGCCCTATAAGAACCCTAGTAAACCCTTTTATGACCCTCCTTTGGCCCTCTAAGAACCCCTATAGTCACCCCATAAAACCCGACCAACAGAACCCCTGGAGTCAACCCCACAGAACCCCTACGAAAATCCTACCCCAACGGGTCCAAGTACCCAAATAGTCGGGTTTCAGATTCCGAAACCCATTCAGAAACACTGTATTTGAGACCTAAACCCCAGAAGTTGAGTGCCTGGACCTTAAACCCTGAGCCCTAAACCCCTAAACCCCAAACCCTAAACCCTAAACCCCTAAACCCCTAAACCCGAAACCCCTGTGGGTACAAGAACCCCGTGACGCACCTCCCGTCGGCGCTTCTCAGCGGCCACAGCCTGACAGGATCAAGCGCCCAAAAATGGTTTAGGGTTTAGGCTTTAGGGTTTAGGGTTTACGGTTTAGGCTTTAGGGCTGTAGAAGTGCATAGCGCGGGGGCCTTAATGATTTAGAGTTTTAAAATAAGGACCCCCCAAAAAAATGTAGGTAATTATTAAGGCCCCTATAGTAGGGCTTTGGGGCTTTGGGAATCAAAGCCTTGGGGTGTTTACTGGGTATTTACCATTTGGGAAGTTCTGTTAACTAGGGTCCCGTTTTAGGTCCCCAGTATAGTCCGGCACCCTGAGAATAAGGACCCCAAGGGGAGCCACATTTAGATAACTACAATTTCGGTCGTTCGGGGTTTAGGGTTTCAGCCTTGGCAGTTCAACTGCCAGCCAAAGGACAGCAACACCAAGCTTAATCTGTGAATCCGGAACCCTGAACCCTGAAGCCCCTAAACCTTTCATTTTTTTCGCTTTTGGTATCCCTAATCCTAAACCCTAAAGGCCCTGAACTGTTCAGATCTTTGCGACTTTCGGGTGTGCTGGGCTGAGGAGAAGGCTTCCCTTTTCTAGTTGGTGAGCCAAGACCCTGCCATGCAACGATGTAGGGTTTAGGGTTTAGGGGTTTAGTCAGGGCTTGATTACCAATACTATTTGAGGGCGGGTCCTTATTATATTTATAGTAAAATGGGCGCCAAGACCCTATTCTAATTGATTATTAAGGCCCCGATATTACAAGGGCTTCAACAATAAGAACAGATGACGAGCAGCGTCCAGTGTTTGGAAATGTTCCGTCCCCTAATTATACTACTTGTCTTGTCTGTGAAGCATTCTTAGCCGGGGTGGCGGGGGGCCGCTGGGGTGGCTAAAGGTGGCAGGGCACCGGGCAGCGCCGTTCGAGGTACAGCGGCTTCAGGAACGGTCCACGGGGCCAGCGCTGGTGCACTGCTCTCGGCCGCTGTGGTCGCTGCTGGAAGGTCTGGCTTCGGGTCGCTTGATGTTCTCGGCGGGAATCCCTTCATGGCTTCCTGGATGAAACCGCGCCCGCAAATGCCACATGTTGGCCGAGACCCGATGGCATCTAGAATGGAAGTAGGCAGTGACTAATCACAATGCAAAAGACTGGAGCGTGCAGATGTTGCAAGGACGATCGGGCTTTTTTAAGCCTGAAGTGCGTATCGTTAGCCGCTCCATGTCGCAGTAACACACGAGCTTCACCGCGGTGTCGGCTGTACCTTCCATCGAAATACAACAAACCGCGGAGCTACTGCGAATTACTCTTGAAGTCTGGTCTTATGAACAAGCCGAACCAGCCACAGGATGTGAGACACTCTGGACAAGTTTTGGATGGACAAACGATTATGTCACTCAAGGGGACAGGCGTAAGAGCCAATAAAGCTCAAACCGAGTCGCATGCTGCAGGCTAGGGTTAGGAGTTAGGGTTTAGACTTCACTCACCCGTAATTCGGTACAGAAACCTCGACTATGCCCCAAACTAACAAAGGCCCTAAACCCTAAACCCTAAACCCTAAACCCTAAACCCTAAACCCTAAACCCTAAACCCTAAACCTTAACCCCTAACCCCAAGCCCTAAACCCTAAGGCCCAATCTCCAAGCCCTGAGCCCTAAACCCTAAGCTAAGGAACCTAAATGGGGGTATATGGGGGTTTCCAAAAATAGGGGACCCTAATATAGCACCCTAAATAGTAGGATCCTTATTATAAGGACCCCAAAGTAAGGTACCCCTAATTTTCGGAACCTCCCATATAGGGCTTCCATAAGGCTCCTATAACAGTAGCTACCCACCTGAAATGTCCTAGACTGAACCTCAAGCCCTAAACGTTGACTTTCTGGGCTAAGGAAAGACACTCTGGGGCTCCAAACAAACAAATAGCACCTACCTTGTGGTCTAAACCCCTCAACCCTAAACCCTAAAGTTTAAACCCTAAACTCCTAAACCCTAAAAATCCCAAAGTCTAAAGCCTAAACTTTTCAACCCTAAACCCGACACCCCTGAACTCTAAAAGTCTACAAGTAGCACCTACTTTGGGGCTGTTTGTGAGCCCAACAAGGGAAAACCCCTAAACCCTAAACCCATGACCAGGCCTCTGAGGTCGGAACTTCCATGGTCATGTTGCTGGAGACCTGAGTCAGGGGTTTAGGGTTTAGGGTTTAGGGGTTCCTGTAAAGAGATCCTTTAAAGGGGTCTTGGCCTATAAGATGGGTTCCTTTAAAGAGATCCTTCTAAGGGTTTAAGACCTGATTAGGGTCCCTTTAAAGAGTTGCTTAAACCAGATCCTTTAAGGGGTTTAGGCCTGTAAGAGGGATTCCTTTAAACAACTCCTTTAAAGGGGCTTAGGGCTATAAGAGGTGCTATGAAGGTTGATTATAGGAGCCTCGGACAAGTACGTGAAGCCAGGGTTTAGGGTTCGGGGTTTAGGGTTTTCCTCGTTATTCTGTAGGGTTGAGGGCTTTGGGTTTTAGGGTGTGGGGCTCAAGGAATAAATTTAGGGCTTACCTAGACCCGAAAAACCTACCTTTTTACGGGCTTGTATAAGGAAATCATAATAAGGAACCCTAAAAATGTAGGTTCTTTAGGGTGCAGGTGGGGTTGAAGGCTTCATAAGGTAGCAGCACTTTAGAGGGCCCAAAAAAAGCACATAAGCAAACATTTGGACAGGGATATCCCATAAAAACCCCTTATAATGAAGCCCAATAAGGTAGGGATATCACTATACAATGCCTATGCTTAGGTCCTTTTTGGGTCCCTGATCATACCTGCTCAGCTCCCTCTAAACGAATAAGAACGCACCGGTCCGATGTGCAACGGACTGCCGCGGCCTTGACAACTGAAGGCTTATAGGGTGTAGCCAAACTCAAGGACCGAGGTCTATAGGGTTTACCTGGGGAGCCAGAAAACGGGCTCTACCCTCTGATTGAAGGGTCATGACCTACCTACTATTTTGCACGGTTTGAAGTCGCAGGTAGAGGGTTTGGGGTCAAGGGATTGAATTTGCCTTAACCCTTGAACCAGAACACCCTAAAACAGGAGTCTTGATAATTCTTGCGGGGGGTGGGGGGGGGGGGTAGAATATCTATCCTACGACATCGTATCACTATTTCCTCAGACTTTTACATTACAGCGCGGAGGTGGAAACTTCAGGAATCGGCAGCCAAGGCCAGCAAACTCTGAATTTCCCAGAGACTCCAATACCCCTTAATTAAGGAATATACCTTAAATTATAGTAGGATCCTCAATATGATTTAAGGTATATTCCTTAATTACGGGGTATTGGATTCTCTGGGTTGTTGCAGGCGTCGACATGATGGCTTTCTTTGAAACCGATTACGGCTTTGGCCCAAAAAGGGTTTTGGGTTCAACGTCGGTGGCCTGAATCAGTACCCAAAGGCTCCATGTACCTTTATAGTAAGTACTTAAGCCTTAAAAGGGTCTCTATATAGGTACTTTAGGGCTTGACTATCTACCCCTAAGGGTCCATGTATCCAAATAGTACATACTATGGCCTTAATGTAGTCCCTATATAAGTACTTTAGGGCCAATGTATATACTATTTGGCACATGGACCCTTAGGGGTAGATAGTTAAGCCCTAAAGTACCTATATAGAGACCCCTTTGAGGCTTAAGTACCTACCCTAAACCCTAAACCCTAAACCCTATACCCTAAACCCTGAACTACACAGGTACATGGATCCTTTGGGGTAGAAGACTGCTTTTTCGGGTCGACCGACCTGAAAGTGTAGGGGGAAAAGAGGGTTTAGGGTTTAGGGGTTTAGGGGTTTAGGGGTTTAGGGTTTAAGGGTTTAGGGGTTTAGGGTTTAGGGGTTTAGGGTTTAGGGCTTAATTAAGGGTTTAGGGTTTAGGGATTTAGGGTTTAGGGTTTAGGGGTTTAGGGTTAAGGGTTTAGGGTTTAGGGATACCTTTGCCAAAACTTGACAATTCAGAACTCGCTATCTTCGGGTGTAAAGTCTCTGGGAATTAAGAGTCAGGGCTTCGGAATTCGCAGACCCTGAGTTTTATGAAACCCCCCGTGTCCGTTCAGGTGTTGGGCTCAGGTCTCCTTCAAGGCAACCTTACAGTTTGGGGTTTAGGGTTTCGGGCTTAAGGGTTTAGGGTTTAAGGGTCTGGGGTTTAGGGTTTAGGGTTTAGGGGTACAATGTATCTGAGACCTAACCCTAAGGATCCATGTACCCAAATAGTATATACATTGGCCCTAAAGTCTATATAAGGACTACATTGAGGCCAAAGTATATACTACTCGGGTCCATGGATAGGGTAATTCCAGCAGTCGTAGAAACATGATAAACCGTACCCTAGAGCTCCCGCGCCCTTATCCAGGCGGAGCTGGGCGAAGTACTTCTCGAGGCCCTCCCCGTGCACCGGCTCTTCGGCACAGACGCCGTGACATTTCAGGGTCACCTGCGAGTTGTGGCAGGGCTTGCAGCCCCAGATTCGTGACCCCGGGAAACTCGTGGCTCTCGGAGCAGAGCACCGTCGCTTTGCAGTACCTGCACACACAGGTCTCCGGAGCCGGCAGCGGGCTGCTGCACAGAGCCGTGCCCTCGTCAGAGAGGCCTGGGCTTGAAATGCCTATCACTCAGTGTCCCTGTGCCTTGACAGTAAAAGAACCTGGTCTTAAAGGGGTTCCTACAACGTTACAATAGAAGCGCAAAGTATAAACAGTAAAGCAACCCTTAGAGGAACCCTTATGGGCGAAGGGACTCTTTGCACGATAGTAGGTAACCCGCAATCCTAAACGCTCTAGAACCGTCTGAAACTCTCGATCACCGCCGAAAAACAGCCTCTACAACCCTTCCGACCTATGGTACTGATCAAATTTAACCTACCTCGGGGCTTTGTCTTTCGGTTTCAAGAATTTCATCCAAAAGCTGCACAGGAAAAAATAAGCTGTAGGACTGGGGAGTTCCTAGGTTTAGGGTTTAAGGTTTAGGGTTTAAGGTTTAGGGTTTAGGGCTTAGGGTTCAGGGGTTAGGGTTTCGGGGTTAGGGTTTAGGGGTTAGGGTTTAGGGTATTTTAAGGCAAGCCTCAGAATCAGAACAGTCCGTAAATTGCAAACTGAGTCGGCTGCATCCCAATGGTCCTTCCCGAGGCAAGCAGGGATGCGATTTAGGCTTTAGGGTTTAGGCTTTCGAGACTTAGGGGCATACGGCACCAGCTGAAAATGGAATAGTGGGGTCCGCAATCAAGACGAAACACCAGCTGAGTTTCGGGTTTCGCATATCCACCCATGGCCGCTGTGCATATGCATATATATATGTATATACAAACATACATGCACACATACATACATCTAAGTAAATATTCATGCATGCATACAAACACAGAGTATGGAATCAGTGCAATGTAGATGGAAGCCTAAGGGCGCATGTACCCAAATAGGGTTTAGGGTTTAGGGTTTAGGGCTCATGGACCCTTAGGGATAACAAGCCCTCGAGCCAGATTGAGTTAAACCCTAAACCCTAAACACTAAACCCGAGTTGCCATGACACCTCAAGCTGCCTCGGCGAAGGCTGCAGGACAGCCAGGTCAAACACTCAAGTCCGGGGTTTAGGGTTTAGGGTTTAGGGTTTAGGGTTTAGGCAAAACCTAGCTTTCTTGGTGCATGACCCACGAAAAAGCTACAATCCTCAACAAGAAGGTTCTGCAAGGTTCAGCGAAATCTTGAACACCAACCTACTTGTCCAGTATCCTGGCGAACCAAAGGTTAACCTTCGGGAGTATATTGGAGTTTCCGAAAAATAGGGGACCCTAATATAGTACCCTAAATAGTAGGATCCTTATTATAAGGATCCCAAAATAAGGTACCCCCTTGTTTTTGGAAACACCCATATTGGTGTTATGGTTTACGGTTTAGGGTTCAGGGTTTAGATGAGGAGTAGGGATGCCAAAACAGTTAAAGGTTACCCAAAACGGATAAAGGTTAGGGTTTAGGGTTTAGGGCTTAGGGGTTACCCTCCCTACTTCCCTAAACCCTAAACCATAAATGATTAAGCCCCACGGTTCAAAGATAGGCACTTGGACTCTCCAACAAAACCGTCATACCCCGGCCGTTGGTGCTACTGGGTTTGGTTTAGGGTTTAGGGTTTAGGGTTTAGGATAAGCCCTACACCTCGTCAGTCCCTGGCTGGGGTTGCGGGTTGCTCGGGCGGCGTAGCTTGCTTTGGCTGAATGTGTCAACATCATTCTGGGAGAGTGTGATTGCTGCATGCTTGTAAACTGCACTCTGTCTCATTATCGTAGATTACTATTCACAAATATGATTTACAAATCTTGATTTCGACAGCAGGCGCAGGTACGGTTGACAGCTAGAAAAGCAAAGTGCCCTCGACAACCCCATAAAACTGGACCTGACGAACAACACGAAAGCGCGCTCAAAGAAATTGCCCTACAGGCCCACAAATTTATGTGGGATGTACTGAGGCCACAGAGGGTTTTGGTTAAGGAATTTTATGTGCGCAGTGTTACTGATAAGAAACCATTACTTAGCAAGCAAACTTCAACGACACCCTTAGGGTACATGAACCCTACCCTAAACCCTAAACCTTAAACCCAAATCCGAAACCCCAAGTGAACCATTGCAATGCTCAAGGGGATCCAGGTCTTCGTAGCTACAGGGTTGTCAACAAGGTAACCGTACTTCAACTGTTCATAACCCCAATGAAAGATTAATTGTGACTTACTAACTATGTCCCGTGATCCTCAAGGTAGGCGGCGGGGGTGGCCCCCCTCCACATATCCGAGAGGCCCTCTACAACCAACAAACAACCCCAGTGTGTAGGCTTCAAGGCCTAGCAGGGCATAAGAATAGGTAATTACAGCAAAGCAAGTCTTGCCTGTATGGCTACACTGCAAGCACCTCAGCCGGTTTTTATTTGGAAGGAGAGCGTATGGCAACTGCAGGACTATCGGAACACGTCAGGCATTCTATCGTGCCACGACGCTTCGCAAAGCCTGATAGAGGGGCCCTTGCAAGAAACTGCGATGCGTTTGGTGTATGTTGTACTACAATTACATATAGGCCCGTACTTGCCCTACATGTGATAATCGTACCACCCAGCGACTCCAATATCCATTAATTTAGGAATAGACCTTTTTATCATATGAGGGATCCTACTATAATTTAAGGTATATAGGGTTTAGGGTTTAGGGTTTAGGGTTATTCCTTAATAAATGGATATTGGAGTCTCTGGGGTCTTTGATATCCCCAAATGACCCAAAGTCCCACAGGAGCACTTGGACCCTTAGCGATGCTTTTGGAGAGACCCTTGATTGAAGGCCTAATTAGGTTTGGGCTTAGGGTTTGGGGCCTAGGGTTTAGGGTTATTACAACCCCCAAGACATCCCCTAAACCCTAAACCCTAAACCCTAAACCTCCGACCTCTGTACCCGCCATACCACTGGGTGCGATAGAAGCGCCATCGCCAGAGCCTGAACTCCGACAATGGTTTAGGGTTTAGGGTTTAGGGTTTACCGTCAAGGAAGGGTTGGAGTTGGAAGGTTCCCTTTTGAAGGTTCCTATAAGGGTTCCTGTAAAGGGTTTAGGGTTTATGGGGTTGGAGTTGAGAGGTCCCCAGAGAGGAACATACCTTAAATTATAGTAGGATCCCTCATGTTATTTAAGGTTTTTTCCCTTAGTTAAGGGATATTGGAGTCTCTGGGTCCTTTAGGGATCTACAAGGGTTCCTTTGAAGCTTCTTATACGGGTTCCTTTAAACCCTAAACCCTAAACCCACAAACCCTAAACCGTAAGGGTTTAGGGTTTAGGGGTTGGGGTTGAAGATGCAGGATGAGGCTGCGAAAGAAGGGGCGGGGTCGGAGAACTCTACGGAGTCTGCTTTACACTAGGGTTTAGAGTTTAGGGTTTAGGGGTTTAGGGTTTAGGGTATATGTTGAAGATTCAACTTCGAAAGCTACCTGTGGAACCACCTCAGACCCTGTGAAGGAAACTGAAAAGCCTCTCGACACAGTGCGGTAGTGAGTGTGGACAGGCTCGTAGCGCGCGGAGTTTGAGGTTGGATATGAAGTTGCTGATGCTTACAGTGCTGAGTATGAAGATACACATGATGATGTCTAACACGAAAACGAAGATAAACCCAATCTGGAGAGGAAATGTGACACTAGAATGTTGATGATGTTGTTGGCAATAGCTTGCAGTGATGATGAAGACACTGGTGGTGGGCATGATGTGATTTCGACGCTGTTGCAGAGTGCTTCCCGCAACCGTGCTGAACATGATGCTGCAAGCGTGCAGAATGGAAGGGTCAGGATTTCGAATGAGTACAGGCCCCTGGTCCAGGTCTTAACGCTGCTGCGAACAGATCAAGAGTTCGATTTGTGTTTAAGGCATGCAGCTGCCTTCTGAATACTTTACTCAGGGTTCCAGGTTTATTTAGTGTTCAATGAGAACTTTTGTAGAGGGTCTACAAGGTCCTTGTAGGGTTTAATTTGTCATTTAGGATTTCTGTCGAGCATCGAGGTATATCCGTGAACCTTTCCTGAGCAGCCGCAAGTGGATACTACCGTGGTACTACAGAAGTTAACAAATCGTACCCGGGTCTTCTTGCAAAGCTGCAGAGGGCTTTTTGGCAAAAATCAACACCGTAACGGACATGAACTCCAAAAGTTGAAAATTCGCTGTGCCGAGAACGGAGTCCGAAACCGGAAACTCAAAGCCAAGGCAAACCGCGAACTGAAGCTAAAACCCTAGACGTCCTTCACCGTCGTCGTCATCCTCGGCCATGTTTCCGTCAACCTCCTCCGCGCCCCCTGCACACAAGCTGTGACCCTAAGGGTCCACGTACCCAAACAGTATATACATTGGCCCTAAAGTACCTATATAGGGACTACATTAAGGCCCAAGTATATACTATTTGGGTACATGGACGCTTAGGGAAAGCTTGCAAAGTACCCTAAACCCTAAACCCTAAACCTTAAACCCTAA
>CAJNDV010031553.1:36701-70211 GCA_905221635.1 Symbiodinium sp. CCMP2456
CCCTAAACCCCTAAACCCTGCACTCTAGGACACGGAGATTCATGGCTCTCAAATTTCGAGCTGCCTCTCTGGCAGGCTTTTGAGGTGTCTCTAAATCCGAAGATGGGGGCCGTTTTAAGTAGTGATTCGTATTTCCCTATAGCCCCAAAACAACGAAAGTGTGACCACCAAAGTACACCACAAACGCCTATTGCATCAAACAGCCACCCTGTAGACCTGAGACTCTACTGACAACCAAATTACGGACTCCCCTGATTTTTCAAGTAGGAGCGACACCAATGGACTCGAGGACTTTTGTACCTTATGCCCCAAAAACCTGAACACAACACGATGAAGCTGCAGACTCACCTCATATATGGATATCCGTTGGATTCCCTGTGGAACCCATGTCGAAACCTGATAGAAAACCCCCTAGAAACCCTCTGGAAGCCTTGTGGAACCTACCATAGCTGCCCGGTGAAAAACCCCAAAACCTCTTGTGACCGCGCCGCCTAAACCCTGAACCCTAAATCCTAAATCCTGAACCCTAAACCATAAACCCTAAACCCCTTGTGACCGCGCCGCCTGGGTGGCAATGAGGAGACCAGCTGCATTGGCTGCCTCTGATGCCACCTCCAATACCTGGCTATAGTTCAGTAACGGTAGTATAGTTTAGGGTTTAGGGTTTAGGGTATAGCTTGTAGTATAGTTTCGCATAGTACAACTTTGTATAGCATGGTTTAGAATAGTCTAGTTTAGTACTATCTTGCCAACTAGAAACTAGCATTGCTTAGTTTAGTATGGTGCCCAGCTGCTGCGTGCAGAACGTTTCTTAGGGCTGCAAGAGAAGATTTTCGGGATCTATGATTCTGCAAGGGTTCTGCAAAGGCTCCCCGGAGATTTCAAAAAGTTGAATAGACCTGAGGAATCGTTCCTGGCTGCTTAGATCTGAAATTTAGGGGTTTAGTGTTCTCGCGTTTAGGGCTTTGGGGGTTTCTGGGGTTAGGGTTTTGGGTTGAGACGCAGCGAAGACCCAAAACATAATTGAGTGAAACTTGTCCGGAGCCTGACGACCTGAACATCTTAATACGTAGAGCCTCCACCGCAGTGATGAAATCTCCGCCCCCACTAAACCCTAC
Organism: Symbiodinium sp. CCMP2456; assembly: GCA_905221635.1. Lineage (NCBI taxonomy): Eukaryota > Dinophyceae > Suessiales > Symbiodiniaceae > Symbiodinium > Symbiodinium sp. CCMP2456. The sequence goes on from CAJNDV010031553.1 coordinate 37,820, forward strand.
GGACCCTAAGCCCTATATAAGCCCCACAAACCCAACACCCGCAACCCTAAAGCCGTATAATCCCCAAACCCTGAAGCGCCCAGCCCTGACCTCTTCTAAACCCACCGGCATGCGTGGGTTTTCTCTCCTTGAAGGAAGGGGGGGGGGGGACTTAGAAAACCTCAAGCTGAATTATCTATCTAGTAGGTTCCTGCTTCTTAGGATGCTGAGGTATGGGAGCGGTAACATCAGAAGAGTGGTATAAGGTTTAATTTTCGAGCATGTGCAGCCGTGCTCAAAGAACACGCCCCATAACCAGCCCAATGCGTATAGTCTTGTTCTAGTTATAAAGCCCTATGCCTCATAGGCCCTCGCCTTCAACCCAAAGGAAATTGAGGGTTTAGGGTTTATAGGGCTTAGGGGTTTAGCTGACTTTCCAAATAATCCGGGGAAATAAACGGTTAAACTTTCAGAGTACTACTGAATTATAAGAACCCCAAAAAGTTTATAAAGGTTGGGAGGGGAACTAAGTATAAGTCCATGAATTTATCCACAGTGCCCTGAACCCAAAATCCCCCTGAACCCTAGTAACTGGAAGCCCGACTCCTCTCTGAGATCCCCCAGTGATGCCCCGCGGTGAAGCTCGTAGCGAAAACAGCCCTAGCGAGGCTTGGGTTTAAGGGTTAGCCAGAAGCCCAACTTCTTTGGAGTTACTGCTTCTGGGTTCTGTGTAACCTATTTAAATGCGTAAGCTGTTTTTACCCCTAAAAACCCTAAACCCTAAACCCTAAAAACTCTCAACCCTAAACCCTAAAAACTCTCAACCCTAAACCCTAAAAACTCTCAACCCTAAACCCTAAACCCTAAAAACCCCTAAACCCCACTGTTGTGGGGTCCGGCCCACAAGCCTGGCCTTCTGCACCTCGGCGCTGGCGCCAGGCCTCGCTGCCCACGAAGTGGCCCACCTGCACTTCTCGGCTTAGGACTTGGGGGTACTCGCAGCACCTTGCCTAAAGTGCGCCTTCGTATCTCAATCTCAAAACCCTAAACCCTAAACCCTAAACCCCTAAACCGTAAACCCTAAAACCCTAAACCCTAAACCCTAAACCCAAAACCCTAAACCCAAAACCCTCAAGATTCTGGATAGAGACCTCTGGAGCAGAGGTCCAAATTCAAACTCATTCCAGCATGGCGCAAAGTTTGAGGTGATATCCTTATCAGGGGCTATTATATATATATATATATGAGTATGTATGTAAATAAACAAGTAAATATATAAATATGAATATATATATATATATATACACATGTATGTATATATATATATATGAAGATATTGGTTTCAGAAGTATACACTTGCTTGGTTCCGAATACACATGATGTGCACATATGGGTTTTCCGTTGGTTTTGTACAAAGCCATAGTAATAGAGTTGATGATATAGATCCTGCATTACCCTTAATGGGGAATATGCCATACTTCCCATAGTATAGGGTCCTTAAGGTAATGCAGGATTTATATCGTCAGTAATTAGTAATGGGGTTTAGGGCGTTTAGGGTTCAGGCCCCGGGATCTGTTTCTGCAGCGCAGCTTGAGGCCTGGGGATAGGCCTGGGAGAGCTGCGCACCCTAAACCCTAAACCCGCAGCCCGCATGCAAGCTTTAAGGGTTTGGGGCTGTGGTCTGCAGGGAACGAGTTAGGGTGTGGGGTTGTGGGTTTCAGGGTTCAGGGTTATGGATTAGAAGGAAGACAAGCAGCCGGGGCTATGAATTTAGTACTGAGTATACTTAAGCCCAACCCTAAGCACCTCCCTAGAACCTAAAACTTGCACCCCTCATGCGAATCCCCGAACCCCTTACGCCTCTACAACCTAAATCAGGCCTCTGCTTCCCCTAAACCCTAAACCCCAAACCCTACACCCTAAATCCCTCATGAAGGCCTCTGCTTTGCATAAACCCTACACCCTAAATCCCTCATGAAGGCCTCTGCTTCCGTTGTCTTGCATGTCGCAAGCCGGCTGCTGCCGCTGTTCCGGTTGCGCCAAGATGCCAGGGGAGAGGCGAGGCAGTCCTGTCCAAAAGGATCTAATTCAAGTAGGGTTTAGGGTTCAGGGTTTAGGGTTTAGGGTCTAGGCTCTATAGGGTTTAGGGTTTATAAATGGGTAATAACCCCAAAGCAGGCATTGCGTGCGCTTTACGTTGGAGGCTTCGGGTTATGATGAGCTTTGGACGCGAAGGCAGAGGCTTGTAGATTTGGAATCCATGCCTCGCCTCCACGCGTCGCAGCCGAGTGCCCGATGCTGCCAGAATGCTGTGGCACCAGGAGCGCGCAGAGACGCCTTCGCACATAGAGGGTTTAGGGAGTCATGTTAAAGGACTAAGAGTTTCGGGTTTAGGGTGAAGGCTCTGGGCTCTGGGAAAATTCTATGAGGCTTCAGGTACATGGAAGTAGCTCCCGAAGGACCGTGTGTGTGTGTGTATGATGGGTTTCTCTGCTAAAACCCTCAACCCTAAATGGCCTAAGCCCTAAACCCTAAACACCCTAAAACCCTAAACCCTGAGCCAAAAACTCCCTATCAGGGCCAGGTCCCGAGTTAGGGTTTAGGCGTTAGGGCTACCCATCTCTTAGAACGTTTGGATTTAGGGTTAATCATCTCTTAGAGTTTAGTGTCTAGGGCTAATAATCTCTTAGGGTTTAGGGCTACTCATCCCTTAGGACTTGGGGTTTAGGGCTACTCATCTCTTAGGGTTTCAGGGTTTAGCCTGCAAAGCCTGGACGGGTCTTGAGGCTTGAGGCCTCTCGGAACATGGCTCAGGGTTTCTAGGGTAAGGTTACATAAGTGTTTAGCCTTTAGGGTTTAGGGGTTTAGGGTTTAGGGCTTGGGGTTTATCCAAACCCCCACCCAAAAAAAGCAAAAAAAAAAAGTAAAATCATGGCCCAAGACCCATCAACGGCTATTATTCTACATGCTTTGGGGGTCCGGGTTGTGGGGCTTGCGGTTTATTGTTGTGGCTCGACCGAGCACAAGACCTCCGGCCTCACTGCGGGTCAGCGTGGGTCGCTGCACGGCGTACATCGCGCTTTCGGCCGTTATTATCTATCTGCATATGGGCAGTTCTCTAAATTAGGGTCCCTTTTAGAGTCCTTTTTTTATGAGGGTGCCGTATTATATTGGGGACCTAAAACGGGACCCTAATTTAGAGAACTAGGGTTTAGGGTTTAGGGTTTAGGGTACTATACCGAAGCCCAAAGCCCGACTATCCTCTCCATCTTGCTGCGATTCAGAGCCATGTGTGGGTTTTCGGCAAACCTGAGGCCGTTGTCTGCTATGTAACACCGGTGCTACTGTTTGGGAGAATGTGCAGTCCATATTTGGGACCCTTCCTTTTTCTGAAACTCGCAAGAGCCTTCCGTACCATGGAACCTTCACCAAACGACAGGACGGACACGGTTTAGGGGTTTAGGGATTCGGGATTCATGCTCCGGGTTTAGGGGTTCAGGGGCTAGCGGCTAAGGGTTTTCGGGGGTCATGTCCCTCTAAGTGCACAGCCTCGCAAATGTAGCAACAACCGTGCATCAAGCGGAGCCCTAATTAAGACATGTCGTGTCGTTTCTCTTGAAAGCACAGGAAACAAGGCACAATGTAGGGGCCTTAATAATCAGAACAGGGTTTTGGGGCCCATTATGCTCTAATTATAATTGCCCTAAACCCTAAATCCCAAACCCTAAAGTCCCTAAACCCTAAACCCCCAAACCCTAAACTCTAAACCCCTAAACCCTAACCCTAACCCCTAAACCCCTTATTTGGGCCCCTACATTCACACCCCAGCCAGAAGTTGACCGCATCTCTCAGAACTCAGGCCATACACCCAAAACTCGAAACCAAGGGTTATTTTTATTGTTTTTTGCTGTTTGTCCAGTATTCATTTATTCTATTGTCCCAAAGAGTGAAGAGAACAATGGGCTGTGGGAGGTGAGGCGGTTCCCTAGTCCCGCCAGGTACCTACTATATAGGGTACTAGAGCCCCAAGGGCCTAGGACCCTATATAGTAGGTACCTGGAGGGTTAGGGGTTTCGTTAAAGGGTCCGAAGGACCCCCCAAAACCCTAAACTCTAAGCCCTAAACCCAAAACCCAAACCCTAAACCCTAAACCCTAAACCCTAAACCCACCAAACAAGACACCTGGGTTTGGGACCTGGTCTTCGGGCTTAGAGTATCGGACCACCGGCCAAGGGCTCTGCATTGCAAGCATCCTAGATGCAACGCGCCCTAAACCCTAAACCCGAAACCCTGCAACGCGCCCTGAACCCTCAACCCTGCAACGCGCCCTAAACCCTAAACCCGAAACCCTACGCTCTAAACCCTAAACCGCCGAAGCCCCCCCAAAATCCAACCAAAGCATTTTTTCGAAGGCTTGATTGGAGCTCTTTCGGCCAGGTCCCCCGCATAGCAACAACTTCAACCCTGAAACATCCCTAAACCCAGGCCGCCAAAGCCTCAAAGCCTTGAGCTCCATAACTTTACAACCCTCTTGAAGTAACTTTATTGTTGCCCTTGCATGTGTATATATCTGTATCTATCTATACATATATGTATATATATATATGATTATCTATATATATATATATATACAACTATACGAAGGGAGGGGGAAAGAGCGAGCGAGAGAGAGAGAGAGAGAGTGAGACAGAAAGAAACCACACAACAACATGCGCATAACCACGACTCCGAGCTTCTGCTCTCTCGCCTCGGGATCGGGGGTCTCAAAATCCCGAGGATCGACCACCAAGACCTCCATTTAAGGGTTTGGGGTTCAGGGCTTAGCATAGGGTGCTGTAGCATCATAGTATCATACACTTCTATCTTCCGGCAGATTGGCATCATATGATCATACACTTCCATCTTCCGGCAATTTGAAACTTAAGATCTAGGCTTCTTATTGTGTATGTGTGTTTTTTGGGCTTCGCTAGTTCGACCTGCTCTCCGGGTGGCCTGTCTTCCTTTCATGGTGGCGAGGTGTGCTTTGAAGGTCTTGGGGCTTTCTTCTGGTACCAGCGGTTTAGGGTTTAGGGTTTAGGGTTCTGATACCAGGCTTAGGGCGTCAATGGAGTACTCAATGTACCTTCAAGAACGGATATGACCCTAAACACTTGGTTACACGTACCTTTTTAAAGCTACCTTGGTTACTCTAGGTCTATTCAACAGGCTTAATGTAGGGGCCTTAATAATTACCTATACTATACCTTTTTTTTTTGTGCGGTGGTCCTTATTTTAGTTATAGTATAGTATACCCCAAAAGCCTGTTTTGCTTAGTAAGGCCCCTGTATTACTGTGCAGGAACGGTTTAGAAATTAGTGATTCGAGGCCTAACAGAAGATTTCTGCTACCTGGCCATGTAGGCTTTGGGTTAAGGGCTTAGGGTTTATGGGTAGAGGGTTTAAGGTTTACGGTTTAGGGGTTTAGGGTTTAGGGTTTAAGGTTTAGGGGCTTAGGGTTTAGGCTATGAACAAACTTGACGAAACTCTATCAAACATCCATTGCACTTGGATTCTTCGGTTTAGTGCTACAACATTGTATTGGCCTATACTGACTCAGCCTGTGCCCCCGGGTCCAGGGTTTCGTGTTCTGTGCACATGTGAGATTCTGAGATAATGTAGGCCCCTGTGGTAACAGTCATAAAAAAAACGAGCTAACAATAACACGACCAGGGTATTGAAGGCTGGCTGTACGCGATAACTGTATTATGAGGCCACCCACCCTAAAACCCATTTTTTTCAGGATGATGATGCCCTCCTAGCCAAGTGCGGCTGGTCCCTGTCCCAAAACTCTGAGGCCTAACGCAGCCGTTGCAGGGACATTCAAGCCCAGAACAGGAGATTGAACATTCATGATGTAGCAAGCATCTAGGCTCATTCCATGGCCTTTCTTAGAGGATCCGCTCACTTAGTGGGCAGGCTACCTCCGCGGATTGCAACTTGAAGTACCTGCTTAGAAGCTTGGAAGGCGAAGCAGGGCCTTGATCAATAGCAAATAACGACAACATCGGACTGACTGACACTGCCAGTTCATTACGTTTCTATTTGGGGCTTTCCGAAAATAGGGGACCCTAATATAGTACCCTAAATAATAGGATCCTTATTATAAGGACCCCAAAATAAGGTACCCCTTATATTCGGAAACCCCATTTTTAACACAGGCCGCTCATCACGCAGCATCACGGAAAATAGATGACTGGATGGTCTGGAGTCGGAAGATTCGCCCATGCAGTTCATGACGACGGAGTTTTCACGCCCGACGCAAGACCTCAACCACCACCCGAAGAATAGCTCTAAACCTGCTCTAGTCTAAACCATTTAGCCCTAAGTGCAGCACCCTCGACACTATAAACCGTGAATCCTCAACGCAAAACCTAAACCACCTGAGTAAGCTCTTATGCAAACCCCACGCCAAGTAGTACACCCTACAGCTCTGAACCCCGAAGCACTCCTTGTCGGGTCGGTTCGAACCGAACACTCTTCCAAACCCTCCCCCCCAGGCCCCCCCGAAAACCTCATGAGTCGGATCATGAGAAAGCTTGGCCGTCATGCTCAGGCTTTCCAGCGGGGTAGAAGTTGAGGGACTGAGGGTTTAGGGCTTGAGGTTCTTAAGAGGCTAGGGAGCTGAGTTGTTCAGGGATTTTAGGCTTTAGGAATTTGGGGGCTGTAGGGCTTTAAGGAGTCTAGGCTTTATTGCTTCTTGGTGCTGTGGACCGTGGACAAGGGAGAGGTGATTGGAATACTTGTGTCACTAGGGTTCAGGCCTTCGGGCGGCCTTAGGCCTGTTGCTTTATGTGACCGTGCTCTAAAACCGGCTTCGTGGTCGTTAAAGTTAGGTTTTTTTGGGGTAAAGAGCGTGGCATGTCCAACCGTAAGCCTCAAGTCATGAACAACTCCCATGCTCATGAACTCATGAGCGGCACCTATAGTCTCCATTGTAGTTCCTTTTTGTTCAAGAATTTTTGTGTTTAGGATCCTAGAAGGTAACCCCAAAAAGGNNACAATGGAGACTATAGGCTATAGGTAGACAGAAATCTCACCATCGGGACAAGCTTACCAAGGCAAGTCTGAGATTGAGGTTGGCATGGGCTCATGTGCCTCAGCTGCTATTCGGAGCCATGCGGCTGCGGATGGAGGTAGTTGTGCTCTGCTACTTTGAAGGTTATGACTTCCACGATTGTATACCCTAATTTGGACGTTTGGGTTCGGATGTTGTGCGAAAGTAAATAAAACTCAGACTCCTGAAAACCCTTATCTTTCCCTGAATAAAACCCAAACCTAAATAAAAGCCCCCTATGAAACACCCATACCTAAACAAAAGCCCCCTGTGGAACACGCATACCCTAAACTCTACAACCCCNNCCCCCCCCCCCCTCCCACAAAACCACAAACCCGTAAACGCTCGAATCCGCTACGAAGCCCTTGGACGTGCTCTGATTTCCAGACAGATGGCTGAGGCTTGAGTGTTCCCCCGCGCCTTGGGTGTTTAGGATTTTCTGGTGTGGGGCTTTGGGGGTCGTTTAGGCTATGCCGGGCTTGAGGATTGCGGGCTTGTTGTCGTGTTGTGTGCGAGCTTTTGGATTTTTCGGTTTAGGGTTTTGGGGCTGATGGGCTCTCGGGCTTTCGGGGTTTAGGGTTTTAGGATTTAGCTCGGGTTCAATGCAATCCTCATAACATTCTGGGATGTATATAACCTTCGGGGCCACGGTGTTGGATAATTGATGAGAGCTGTATGCAATGACTGTTATATGCACCCGGTATGCTAACATATGCTAACTGCAAGCCCTATAATAATCAAGCACTGCACGAAGGTTTAGACGTCAAGCGGGCGACCGAACGAACTGCTGTGCCACACTTTGCCGAACACGAACCCAAGGTGAAGGCAAACCAAGAGGGTTCTAACAATGAGCTTCGCGTCTTGCGGAGAACGCAAAGGTCGGAGACTTTAGTCGCTAGCAAGCTCAGAAACTGCATAGTTCCGAACTTGATCCTCTCTTGCACACCCCCTGGCCTTTTTCCGCCGGGACATCGACAAGAATGCATCACAGATTACTGCTAAAGCCTCCGTACAAGTATGTTTGGTGGCTTTACAGCAGCTACGCTACATCGTGTTATTTACCACCGAAGCCCGACACTCCATTCACGGTGCTGTCAGTCGCCCCTTTCTCCTGGGGAGGGTCAGCGAAGGTAAAAGTTCAGATAGACTTGGCCACGCACGCACACACACACAGAAGCATCATGATGCCAGTGAAGATGGTGATGGGGAGAAGAACGCTACGAGGAGGAGAAGAATCAGGAGGAGGTGGTGGGGGGACACATCATATCCTAATGCTGTTAGCTCCGCGTGCTGTCGCTAATTATCGTGGAACATGCGGACGCCGATGTTACTGTCGATGATGCCCTGCTCTGCTTCTCTAACCCCTGAAATCGCTGAGATTTCGTGTATGAATTGCAAGATGAATGGCACCAGGCTAATTATCGCGGAACATGCTGACGCCGATGTTAGTCGATGATGTCCCGCTCTGCTTTTGTAACCCCTGCAATCACTGAGATTTCGTGCATGAGATGCAGGATGAATGCCACCAGTACCATCGTGATTTCTTTGCAGGAGCACTACGTAATTTGCACCTTTGCTTCAGGAATTGAAGTGTACTGCAACTGTGCAGGTTGCATCCTCTCGATGCTCACGGTCTTCCAGTAACCACCCAGTCATTTTCTCCAAACGTGACTGGAATCTACGCAACCGCCAAGGGAACCCCAACCGAGCCGACTTCAACATAATACTATTTCAGTTACTATGTTATTGTTAGTTAAAGTATCATCATGATCTTCGGGCATGCCCACAACGTCACGACCCGTGCGCCAGTCAAGACAGGACTTTTGAACGCCAGCAGTTGCAAGGAGAGGTGCAAAGCTTGCCCTTGCGTTGAACACATCGACTCAGTGGCTCAGGCATTGAATAAAGAAGACGTTTAGGGCCGTTTAGGGTTTATAAGGTTTAGGGTTAATAGGGTTTAACAACAGCTTAGGGAAAGCTTGGCAAAAGCAAGGTCTTTGCCCAGCTTCGCCGTCAGTTTTGGACAGCGAGCGCACATGGGTAGCGGCGATGTACTATCTAGTACAGGCGTCTCCTTTGATGAGGCCCTAGACCACAAATGCTAAGAGTTGGCAATTTAGGGTTTACAGGGTTGAGAGCTCTATGTTCTTCTGAAGACGAGGTCTCTCGGAAAGGAGAACCCTGACCTAACAAAGTTGGGTCTAGGCGTGGTCTGCCAGCCCGCTGGGCAAGAATCGAGCGATCCACGGGCCACTGCACGGAATACTTGACACACTTAAAGAGCGAAAACTGCGGAAAAACAACTGCGGCATTGATACCTTGGAATTATATTGGATAGGTTTCTGTGTTAGAGACCACTCTATCCGACACTCCCGGAATGAATATACATATATATATATATGTATAAATTATTATTTTTATGTATATATGATGCTATCAATCCTACAGCAGCATTCGCAAGATCAATTGGCTTCTGTAAGCTGCTCATGTGATCCTGAAATGGTGCCTCTGCGGGTGGCAGACCTGCTCCGCGTTCTGCCAGAGTCCTTACCCTAAGGGTCCAAGTACCTAGTAATCACATAATGTAATGCCCAAACTACGAAACCACGCTAGTACCATCTTAAGCCCTGTGCCCAATTCCTAGATTAGGTCTGAAACCCGAGTACCTACTCATGTGGTCCTTGGTACCCTCAGGGCTTGAAGCTTGTGAGGACTCGAGCGAATTCCACGCTGAATTATTGGAGGATCATGAGACTTAGTACCGTATGTGATTATACTTAAAGTATGGTTGCCTTATTTATAAAACGCTAGCTACTAAGTCTCATGATCCTCCAAGTACGGCCGGGGCTGATAAACCCACAAGGAATTTGCCAAGGGTGTCGCGACTGCTTTACTTGTCACTCACCCCCAGGTGCCTCCAATAGTCTGTCTTGTTAGGAACAGATAAGTGGCGCAAGAAGATACATATAACCTTTCCGAGAATCGTACACTTTACGAAGGACTCTCAGCTTCAAAGAAAACTACTAACCCAGCGCGATGCCCGTTTGGGGGTTGAAGCCTGGTGGGGGCGCTCCGATGTTCAAGTTTGGATTTGCTGCAAACGGGTTCGGCGCAGCGGTCCAGTTGATCACCTGAGCTTCTGCGGCTTTAGAGATTGAGATGAAAGACCCCCTGACTTGTGGGTATGGTGAATTGAACTTCGGTTTAGATTCAACGGAAACCGAATCCAGAAAACACACACACATATATATATATATATATATAGATGTATATATATATATATATAGATTGTTATATACATATATATATATATATACACACTCTACCTGCAGTCTCCACTGCAGCTCCGTTCTGTGTCAACCAGCTGCAAGGTGTTAAACCTACACCAAAAACGGCTAATATAGGGGCCTTCATAATTAAAATACGGTTTGGGGGTATGTTATACTATAATTTTAATAAGGAGCCCCCAACACCCTCTTCTAAGTATTAAGGCCCCTTCATTAACCAATACAAAGGAGTGGTGTCACAACCACCCTCATCGGGCTCCACGAGCCTTCAACCCGAGGTTCCTCGACACTGAACGGAAGCCGAGTGTTTAGGGTTTGGGGTTTAAGGTTTAGGGTTTAGGGTTTAGGGCTAATTAGCTCAAAGGTATCACCTGTATCCCGGTATGCCTAGAGGCTCCCTTGTAGTTCCTTCTAGTGGCTGATATTTCGGATCCTGTAAGGTAATCCCGAAAAGGAACTACACTGGAGCCTATGGGTATCCCTACATGAAAAATATTGAAGTTTGGGAGCTCGCGCAGCCTCGAAGACCCCGTGGGAACAATGATGAAGATTGCTAGCTCTAAGCCTTAGACAAGCACTTAGCCCAAAAAACACTGGTGACGGAAGCCAACAACACGAACCAAACTTTCGAGTCCATGAACCTAAGATTGCAAAAGAACGTCTCGCACATCCGGTGCCTGATTCTGAGGTTTGAACCCCCAAATTATTCTACTTGACTAAACCCCCCCAAACGAAAAACAAGTTATCATCATCCAGGCTTCTAAATTGGCCTAAGCCCCAAACGACACCTGAAATGCAATCTCCAGGTCCTTCACTGACGACACTGTAAACCGAACCGGGCACCCCTAATTGCGCAAACACAAATACCGTTAAGGAGTTGGGGTTTCCAGCTTGGGTTCAGAGTTGGTTTAGGGCTTGGGTTGACCGTAAACCCCAAACCCCTGCACCCTAAACCCTAAACCCAAACCCGTAAAACCGTAAACCCTAAACCGCTAAACCCTAAACCCTAGAACCCTAAACCCCTAAACCCTAAACCCGGGTTACACTTTTGGGGTTTACCTCAGCAGCTCTTGCGAAAAAACACCTGCGGATTTCGGGCGGTTTAGGGTTTAGGGTTTAGGGTTAAGGGAGGTTCTGGGCTAAGGGGTTTCAGGATTTAGGGGTTTCAGGGCTTACTTTTGGGGTTTTGGGGTCTAAGGCTTGGGACTGTAGCTTTGTAGGATTTATAGAGTTTGACAAGCTGCAAAAGACCTGAGGCGCGACAGAAACACATCAGATATCTTCTTGAAGGGCCTGTACGGGCGACCAACCGATTTTGAAGCACAGTCTACTTGCGTGCACATATCTTGGCTGACTTCTGAACCCCTCCAAAAAGTTAAACTTTTAGTCTCCTTATTAGTTAAAGTCCTAAGAGCCAACCAGAAAGAACACCAAGATATGGTCCGTAAGCGTGGATAGTCGACCCTTCCAACATCCTGCATAACCTTTAAAATCTTGTGAATCCTTACAGGCTGCTCTTCCTGAACTCCCAAAGAAGGACCCAGTCGCTTGGGCATTTCCGCCAGGAAGTTCGGCCCCCAGAAACCGATCGGCAGCACCTGGTTCCCAAAAGAGCCGTTAGGCTTGCAAGTTTGGGATTTTAGGGCTTAAGGCTGAGATTTGCGTAGGGGTTGTGGTTAAGGGAACCAGTGCCCCATACATGCCTTACTTGCCCAATGTTTAGGACCTGCCTGTGAGCTCCAACACTGAAACTTAGGCAGCCCTGGTTTAAAGGTCCTCAAAAAACTCTGTAACTTAGTTTCTGCAGAAACGGCCCTATGCGTCTCAACAAAAGCTGGACTATACAGCTATGCGACAGTCGATATGATACCCCAAACCCTTAAAAGAAAGGACCCCTAAACCCTTGACCCTAAACCCCTACCTTAAGAACCCAAAACCTACTTTTTTGTAGGGTCCCTATAAATCCCCATATTAGGGTTTATAATAAGAACCTACAAAAAAGTGGGTTTTGGGCTCTTAAGGTAGTTAGAGTACAGAACCACCCCTGCAAAGAAGCTGAGTCTCCCTAAACCCGTCAAACCAAAACCTAAACCCTAAACCCTAATCAACCAAGCCCTTAAACCCTAAACCATAAATCCTAATCCCTAAACCCGTAAACCCTACACCCTGTGGAAGCCGGAATGGTCAGAGCAGGTGTTTGGGGTTTAGGGATCTGTCTATACCCATAGTCTCCATTGGAGTTCCCTTTTTGGGTTTAACTTTTTTTTAGGATCCTGAAAGGTAAACCCAAAGAGGAACTACAATGGAGACTATAGGTACATATATGGCGAGCGATGAGGAACACTACTGCTTACATGACATTCAGGCCCCTATAACACCTACTTGGAGATCTATGCCAGCTGAATCGAGGCATCTGAGTGTATGGGTTGTACTAGAGAGCCTCACAGTTCCCTAAACCCTGAACCGAGTTAAGGGCTTGAAGATCTCGCGGTTTAGGGATGCACCTGGTCCAAATTCCGAAAGGCGCTGGCATACTCGGATGCTGTTGTCTTCGCCCTCAACCTGGACCGTGACGGGCATCATGTAGGGGCCATAATAATTAGAACAGGGTTTTGGGGTATATTCGACTATACTTATAGTCAGGAACCCCCCAAACCCTATTTTAATTATTACGGCCCCTACATTATAGATTATAAGAGGGAATCCCGAAATAGTATAGGTAACTATTAAATTAAGGCCCCTATAGTAAACTCCGGGACTTTTGAATTCAGGATCAAGTTTGCGACACCCCGGCATTCCTATACTGAACTTAGACCCCTAGCAAAAAAATATAATTTTAGCTGCTTCTTAGGGTTTATAGTAGCCAAACCCTAAACCCTAAACCCTAAACCCTAAACCCTAAACCCTAAACAAAGATTAAAAATTATTTCTAAGTACCCCTAAGAATTCCGTCTGCCATGGTCCTGGCGACTCGAGCATGAAGCCCCAAACTTAGAACCTACCTGGACTTAGGGTTTAGGGTTTAGGGTTTAGGGTTTAGGGTTTAGGGTTTAGGGTTTAGGGTCTAAACCGCCACAGCCTGGTTTTAGTGGGGTCCTTAACCCTATACTCCCCTAAAACCCCTAAAGCCCCTAAANNGACCCCTAGCAAAAAAATATAATTTTAGCTGCTTCTTAGGGTTTAGGGTTTAGGGTCTAAACCGCCACAGCCTGGTTTTAGTGGGGTCCTTAACCCTATACTCCCCTAAAACCCCTAAAGCCCCTAAAACCCTATAAACCCTAAACCCTACCTGGTTTTCGTAGGGTCCTAAACCTTATACTCCCCTAAAACCCCTAAAACCCTATAAACCCTAAACCCTACCTGGTTTTAGTAGGGTCCTAAACCCTATACTCCCCTAAAACCCCTTAACAATAAACCGTTATGCTCCCTAAACCCTAAACCCTACACTCTCCTAAAAACCTGAACCCTTAAACCGCTATGCCAGCTTGAAGAACAAACGCCGGGTTCTTATTTCTAAGCCTACCTATGGTCTCCATTGTAGTTCCTTTTTGGGGTTACCTTATAGCGTCCTAAACAAATACTGGGTTAAACCAGAATAGAGGAACTACACAATGGAGACTGTAGGTAAACCCCAAAACCTCAAACCGCTTGCAAACTTCGTGTCTCGGTTTGAGGGTTCGGGGGTCCGCTTGATGATTGCCAGGCCTCAGGGTGGAGGTGAAGAGCTTAGGGCGTAGGGTTCAGGGGTTAAGGCTTTAGGGCTGTGGGATGTTTTGCGGCGTGGGGTCCCAGCACACCTGAGTGGAGAGTTTCTTCCAGCATGCTGTGGGTCTCTTCTGCCTGGAAGGTATATTGAAATGCATGGACACAGGGTCTCTTCTTATCACTGTAGCAGGAAAGTTTCAATATGCTTACACAAGACCTCTTGCTCCGCCGGTAGGAAACGGCAGTAAAGCATTCCGCATTTCGGGCCTGTCCCTAGACCCCCCAACTACCCTCTAATATACCCTAAATACCCACTATTAAGGGCCATAAGGGCTCTATTAAAGGGCCCTTGGGGGGGTCCTGGTCATTCTGGCCTGGGATTCGCTTGGGGCCCTGGTTGTTTGAAACGTAAAGAGCTCCGGGTCTCCTTTTCTAAGTAAAGGAAGCTACAGCTGGGGAGTTTAGGGTACATAGGGCTTCTATAAGGCTTCTATAAGGTATATAGACCTTCTATAAGGCTCCTATAACGGTAACTACCCACCTGAAAATGTCCTAGATCTAGCCTAAACCCTAAACCCTGAACCCTAAACCTTGCGACTGTTTGGCGTGGGATCAGGATTTCGAGCTTGCCCTGCACCCCAAATCATGTAGGTTTCATAGCATTTTATGGGTATTGGGCCATACTTTTGCCTACTTGGGCTAGGTATAGTCGAAACCCTAAACCCCGAACCCGAACCCTACTAAAAACTTAAACAGTCCTTTGCAGCTGCTGGTCCCGAATGCTAGATGTGGGTAGATTCTATACTCGAAGACACGACACCCTAAGTCGACTAAGGTTCAGAGTGTAGCAAACCCTAAACCCTAAACCCTAAAACCCTAAAACCCTAAACCCCAAACCCTAAACCGTAGCATACCGACTTGACGCAGGCTCTCGGGGTTTAGGGTTCAGGGTGCCCAACTCAATCAGGTTTCGGGGATGAGGGTACCTACCCAGAGGCTCCAATGTAGTTCCTTGTCGGGTCCGTTATGTTTTTTGTGGCAAGGAACTGTAGTATACTATCCCAAAAGGAACTACATAGGAGCCCTTGGGTAATTCAATAGAGTTCAGGGTCTAGGGTAACTAGCTAAATCAAGCTCCGCAATACCCATAGGGGGGTTTCCCAAAATAAAGGGCTTTGGGTTTAGGGTTGAGGGCCTTGCTATGCCAAAAAATCGAGAGCAATCGTAGATTGGTGTGTCGGTGTGTAGCGTGACTGACGTGTATCTGCTGAAGCGTGTTGAAACAAGACCCGAAAGTGTACCGCTCTTGCCTCCAATAATCATCAAGCCCTAAACACTAAACCTACCAGAAGCTCGTGCCCCCTCCTGAGCCGAGGCTGATGGTCCTTCATGCTGAAGCTGTGCTGAAGGATTTACTGTCCAATTAGGCTGGTTGGGGTTGATAGGTTGCAGAGGTCTAGCGCTTTAAGGCTGTAGGTCATGAAGCCATTGCCTTTATGTGACCTTCGGCATGTTCCATCTGTAGGCCGCGTGGCATGCAATTGGCTACGCATTTTCCGCTGCATCCAAGACACCCGAATGTTGAAGCATATGTTGATGGTCTCCTGTAGTCTCCGAAGCATAGGACGGTAAGCGGCGAAGAATGCGCCGGGAGCACACGGCAAAACCAGTTCCACTGCAGTTTCATCCACTTCCTGGGCTTTCGCAAAGGAGCGCAGTTTACGTTGGCATCATAAGGGAACAGAGTGTCGCTAGGATGTAGCTACAGTAACTCTATTTTTAACTCCTTAGCACCTCTAAAAACAACATACAACCTTTAATACAACCCCTGTTAAATACCATAAAACCCTGTAAGACCCCCTAGCAAACCTCATAAACCAATTCTAGACACTCTCAAACCTCCGTTCCTAAACCCTTAACCTTATAAGTCCTAAAAAAACCCTAAAACCTAAACCTCCGTTCCTTCAAAGTCAAGCTACATCACCAGCCATCCTCGCGAGCGTTCGTTTCACCGCCTGGATGGCCTTGCTTTCCGTTTAGGGTTTAGGGTTTAGGGTTTGGTTTCGGGCTTAGGATTTAGCAACAGCCCAAACCCAAGACGATCCCAAACCCCCAACCCTAAATCCTAAACCTTTTGCCCGAAGCCCTAAATCATAAATCCTAAACCTCAAATCCGAAACCCCTAGGCCTTAGACTCCAATCTCTGGGTCCGGACCCGTACCGGCCCTGCCGGGGCCCGAAACCTGAAGCCATAGAGCCTAAACCCTAAATCCCCATCCCGCCCAGAACCCTTGTAGGCCTAGTGGAGACCCTCATTATTGCACCCTTATAGATTTGAAGTAACTTTAAGGCTTATATGGTTTAGGGGTTTGATCCGAGCTGGTAGGGCTTAGGAAGAGAAGTTATGGACACCCCCCATGGTCGCCTTAAAAAAGCCGAAACCAGGAGCCCGGCCGAGCTGCCTGGGCATTCTGACTGAAGGAGCTGGCATCGGGAACACTCACCGTGAGGCTTCCCAAAGCGTAGTAGATTCCCAGTCCGCCAGATAAACCCAGTCCTGTAGGGTTTAGGGTTTAGGGGTTTAGGGATTATAGGGTTAAGGAAACTACAGGCGGGGAGTTTAGGGTATATAGGGATTCTATAAACAACGCTTCTATAATGCTTCTATAAGGTATATGGTGCTCTGCAAATTCATGCTTTCAGGGTTCTTCCAAAGCAAAAATTGCACGGTGCCGTTTAGGATTCGCTTGGGGATTAAGGTTTAGGAGGTTGTGTTCTGTTTACCCGGTCACACGATCGTACCCAGTACCCCTAAACCCCACTTGCAACACTCTTTACCTACAGTTCAGCAGCTATTACCCCTTAATTAGTAGGTAGAACACATAAGGCCCATAAAACTGTCGGTAATTGGAGTCCCAGGTAGACCCTACCCTAATCCTGGTCCTTGCGATTTGGGTGGTTTGGCCGCCCTAGACGGCGAGGGGTGGGAGGGAAGGAAAAAGCATTCTATTAGGCCCCCCAAAACAGCACATACGCAAAACTTAGGGTAGGGATATCCCATACAAATCCTCTATAAGGAAGCCCAATAAGGTAGGGATATCCCTATAAAATGTTTCTGCTTATGTCTTTTTGGGGTTCCTAATTCTACAGACACGCTTTCACAGCTCATCGACACTGTACGATGCACCCGCGACCACCTTGTCACAACATACCGTCGCCGACACGCAGCTCCAAGGCAAACCCTCAACCCTGAACCTTTAAACCGTAATCATCCCTAAACCCTAAACCCTAAACCCTAATCCCTGAACTTCTAAACCCTAAAAACTCACAACCCTACACCCTGAACTCTCAACCCTGCAAAGGACCATGGCTGAGATGATAGAGGGGTGCTCGGGGTTTAGGGTTTAGGGCGTCTGGGGCATTTCAAGCTTGACCCTCAAACGTTGAACCCTCTGTACACCACAACCACTAAACCAAGACCTGAGTCTCTTCAATGTAGGGGGTGTAATAATTAAATAAGGTTTTGGGGGGTTCCTTACTATAAGTATAGTATAGTATACCCCAAAAACCCTATTCTAATTTTCCAGGCCCTTATATCAGACCCAAAACCGCAAGCTAAACCCAAAAAACGAGCCGAAGCAAGCCCAAACCCTACACCCTAAATCCTCAACCCAGTCCTACCCCCATGGAGACCGCCAGAGCTGTTCCCAGAACAGTTCCCAGAGCAGCCCCCAGTGCCACTTCGGGCCGTGCGGGCATGCGCACGATGACCTTAGTTAGGAGTTTAGGGTTTAGGGCTTATAGGGTTTAGGGCTTACAGGGTTTAGGGGTTTAGGGTGTAGGAGTTTAGGGTTTAGGGCTGATAGGGTTTAGGGCTTACGGGGTTTAGGGGTTTAGGGTGTAGGAGTTTAGGGTTTAGGGCTTATAGGGTTTAGGGTTTATGGGGTTTGGGGCTTATAGGGCGTAGGGTTTACAGGGCTTAGGATTAGGATTTTGGCTGGTTCTGGAGATGTTACGGGCTTTATGGCTTAACGGTTGGGCTGCCAATGTTCCTAAACCCTGAAACCTTAACCCTAAACCGTTCGAGTGTCAAGCAAGGCTGACAAGCCTGGGACTGCAGGCGCAAGGACTCAACAACAACTGTTTCTTGCACTACGAAGCCACCGTGGTCGTGGTGGATGTGGTTGAAGTTGTGGTGGTGGATGTGGAGGTTGTGGATGTCGAGGTTGTGGATGTCGAGGTTGTGGATGACGTGGATGTGGATGTCGAGGTTGTGGATGACGTGGATGTGGATGTCGAGGATGAGGATGTGGAGGATGTGGATGTCGAGGTTGTGGATGTGGATGTCGAGGATGAGGATGTGGAGGATGTGGATGTCGATGTGCTGCTAGACGACGACGTGCTGGTCGAGGTGGATGTGGATGTCGAGGACGTGGATGTCGAGGTGCTGCTGGACGAGGACGTGCTGGTCGAGGACGTGCTCGTCGAGGTCGTCGAACTAACACCCGGAAGCTCTACTATGGCATCAAGGTCGGCTTCTAGCGGGTCAGGAGCTGAAACCTGCATGGCGTCGTCCGGTGGCCTGTAGACCTCATCTCGATCCTGCAGGGAGGGCGGCTGGGCTTTATTAAATGCTAAAGCAGCAACCTGCACATCGAAGCAGAGTGGACTACAGGGCACAGCTCTTCTAGGCCGTCACTGAACACAAGTTCTACATTCTAACCGTTTAAACTCCCCAAAACCCTAAACCCTAGACCTTAAAACCCACTCTTCGGAAACTGTGGGCGCGAATCTCAAGCTCTCTGAGGTCGCCGATTTCATGTCTAGGGCTTGAGGTCTCCAGCTCATCTTCGATGCAAATTCGAGGAGTTGTGCTTTCCGGCCTAATGTAGAGGCCTTCGTAAGTAGAATAGGGCTTTTGGGGGTATATCATCCTATAACTATAATAAGGCGCCCCTCCTAAATAGTATCGGTAATTATTAAGGACCCTACATGAAACCGCAAACAGCGACTGCTTCGGGATCCCTGGCCTACAACTACAGTACTTGGAGTGTCTTCTTTGGGAGTCGTCGGACCCAGTAACCCTTCCGAAAACCTTCGGTTAAGGGACAATAGGAGGGACCCCTAATCCTAATACCCTATATACCCCTTATGTAGTCTCATGAAGCCCCTATATAACCCTAAGGGTCACTTTAAGGGTCCCTCCTTTAGTCCCTTGATTCGGGGAACTTCGGCGGCTACGCGGAATCTCTATAGTTGATGAGGTACAAATGCGGCATTGCCCATAATAAGGAACATGAATTCCCATAGTTTAGGGTCCTTAAGGTGATGCCATAATAAGGGATATAACATACTTCCCATAGTTTGGGGTCCTTAAGGTAAGGCCATAAAATATACCATCATGATTCCATTGTTTAAGGCCCTTAAGGTAATGCAGGATTTATATCATCAACAGTATCTCTTGTTCGAAGCATGGTGCCGCGCTCTTTGAGGGCCCCCGATCTACCACAAGCATATGAGAGCTTCAGAGAACAGAGGCCGCAACGTAACACAAGCCACGGTTTAGGGTTTAGGGTTCGAGCGCGTAAGATCGTTGTGATCAGAAGAGGATCCCTAAACTGGTGTAGAGTTCCTGTTTCCTGAAGCCCACCGTATTCGGCTGTCATTCTAAGCCCTCCCTCAGAGACCCATTTCCGTTCCCCAAACCTACACCCTTAGCCGCTTCAATAATCTTAACTCGTCGCCATGTAAGGTTCTGGATCTTCTGGGATCCCGGTTCTATGGAATTTAAGGCCTTCGCTTGGGGTTCAGGGTTTAGGGTTTAAGGTAGAAGAACATTTGGAACTGTACAGATTTTCCGCGTTCTCACTACTGTGTCTACACTCAGCCCCAACGACATCCAAGCCTGTGAGCCATTCTCTCGATTTTGTTCAATCCGAGTTTAAGGTTTAGGGCACCTAAACCCTACACCCCCCTAAACCCTAAACCCTGAGTGTTTAGGGTAATCCGTGATCCGAGGCCTTCATTCAGCCTCCAAACCTTACAAACTCACAAATCAGACCCGTCAGCTACAAGATGAGGTGCTTCGCAGCTTCCTTCCCTAATAAAGAACATCTGTTCTAGAATCATTCAGGGTTTAGGGTTGTGGATTCTGAGGCTTCTACGACGTCCTTTACAGAGTGGTGTGCTGGGGGGATGCTGGGAGGAGCGTAGCCCAAGCTTCCAAATAGCACAAACCAATACAATAAACGCTACATCCAAAAAACTTACACATCCAAACCGAAATGGTAACTTAACCTTACAGCCGTAAACACAAATCGACACCCTAAATTGAATCCAAGTCCTGAACCCTAAACCCGTCCAGACCCCAGACAGCTTGACCACCTGTGTGTGGATGCGGCTGTCTCGGTCGCCCAATTTTGGACCAACCCAGACCTGGTTTCTTTTAGGGTATTTTTTGAGGGTTTAGGGTTTAGGGTTTAAGGCTTAGGGATTGCTCACACTCTTCTCATCACAGTAGTGGGTTTGTTCCCGCCCCAATGCATGTTCCAGCATCCTGAATCATTCGCTCCCCGTGTGCTCCCCAAAACCAGCCCCTCACCGGTACAGTGGCACTGTACCTTTCTAGTACATGATTAGTATCATGATAGTACAAGCATGCTAGCACATTAATTTAAGTAGTAAACATTGTAGTACAGCAATACATTGCAATAGTCGCACACTGGTAAAGTAATACATTTCTACAATTGTAAAACATTGGTTGTACAGTCGCATAGCAAAAATAACTATTGTAGTGGCGCAGGAGTAGTACGGTAAGGCAGCATAGAATCAAACCTCAGCCCTAATAAAACCCTTTGAACAAGCTCTACACCCTCGAAAGTTCTAAAACCCTGCGCAATCCAGCCTGAGGCGTTTTGGTGTCATTCACTATTTAACTAAAACTGACAGTAGAAATGTCAAACATCCGGCTGAATCCGGAGCACAGTAAACAGGGTCACCCCCAAAATTGCCAAAGTACCGAATCAGCCCCGGGTGCCGTGCATTAATTAAAGAAATTCATGTAATTATTACATCCAGCGCCACATCAAGGGTTCTTGTCGTTCTTGTTACCTTATTGATTGTTCTTCTGCTTCTTCTGCTGATTAGACCTTCGAACTCTCGCGATTTAGAATTGGGCTGCTGTGAGGTTAGGATCTGAGCGCTCATGGTTTGGGGGCTTGGCAGGTTCTTTAGGGGCTACGGGTTTAGGGCTTAGGGTTCAGGGCCACCGAACCCAAGAAAGCTACTCCAGATCCCAGAGACCAAGAAGAGGGCGATCGCGGCACCAGGCAAAGTCCACCTGTCCCCCGCAGGTTTCACCAAAATGTGGGGCTTTCTGGGGTTTCGGGATTCTAGAATGCCAGCTTCACAGTGTTGAGTTAGGGGTTTACGTCAGGGGTTTGGGAGGGTAGAGTTCGGGGTCTCGGGCTTATATTATAGAACCCTAAACCCTAAAGCCAGTTTAAATTTTCGGTCGTCGGCTTTCGGCCCATATCACTCTCAAAGTCTTCCATACCGCAGACTCTTTGAAAGAGCCCAGCCCACAACAGGCAGCTCAAATTTCTGTCTAAGACTTTAAGATACCCAACTAGCTACAACAGAGTGTAGGGCAGAAGCTTGTGAAGGTTAGGCCGGTAGTCTGCTATACCCAAGGGCTCCTATGTAGTTCCTTCTTGGATAGTATACTATAATTCCTTACCAAAAAACCATAACAAACCCCAAAAATGAACTACATTAACGCCCCTGGGTAGGGCCTGAGTACTTGTAGCAAGCCCGCGTGGTCGAGCTATAACAACTGATTGCAACGTGCGCACTGCCCTTGCTGCCGGGAAAAGCTTGAACACATGGCAGCTTAGGCCATTCTAGTAAGGTATTTGTGTAAGTCACTACCTAGCTACTACAGTGCCGGCTCTGTTTAAGAAAACACTGGCTAAGAAAACCACTGCTCTGGATTTTCCAGATATATGCATTCTCACTGCCCCTCCTAACTAAGAAGATGGGTGCCCTCTGACGTTCGGACCCTATTGTCTTAACTGTGTGCTTTTCCGGGGCTCTAATGATCTTGTTGAGGGAAATGAGGACTGATTTCTTCAAGTAGTCACCCGGAGCTCCTGCAACACGGTTAAGAAAATGAGTACTCGTTTTCTTAATCGTCTTGTTGGCTGGATTTGACCCCGCCCTATCCCCCAGGTCCAAATCCAGCCGCAAACACGGTTGAGAGTACTCGTTTTCTGAATCATATTGTTGGCTGGATTTGACCCGGGCCCATCGCCCAGGTCCAAATCCAGCCGCAAATACGGTTAAGAAAATGAGTACTCGTTTTCTTAACACTGTCCCCACTACAAGGAGGGCAGGTGGATTGTTGGAGGTGTTAGCTCCTGCCAAATGCTTGCTAGGAAAATACTAAGAAAATGAGTGGGCACTGGACTTCTGAGAGCCACATTCTCATGGAATAACAAGCTAAGAAAATGAATGACCTCTGAGCTCACTGACTTGTTTTCTTACCCAACGCTTGCACTCTATACACTCCTCCAAATACTAACGAAAAATACTACGATCTTAACCCAAGCACCCTATGACAGGGCAGTTCGACCCCTTCAGTTAGGGTATCTTCCTATGCCTCCTGAACGTAAACTCCTGACTAATCGACCCCCTTCCCTTGGCTCGTCCTAGTTGGAGGGCCCATCACACCCAAGTACATAATGTGAACCTCAAACCCTGCTAAGCAATGAACTAAGTTCATGCCATGCATTCGTTTTCGTGCAGCCCGGGCGTTTCGGCATAATCAGCGCATGCAATTACCCCATAATGCAGCCCCTGTCTCGCAGATACTCGGGAAATAAACCTCGACAAAACTCTCCCCGAGGCCCGACATTGACTCTAGGCTGCTACTGGTAGGCTCCACTAACCCTCAGCAAGCATGCAGGTGTTTGGGCGCTTACTTTGGAATTTCAGACGGCAAAGGCAGTTGGAACAAATCCTGGACTGCCATGGACACCCCTAGAAAAAGAGTGGGACACAAGCACATCAAAGAACAAACAAATAGATACATCAAGACATACACACACCTATGTATGTATATATATATATATACACCTATGTCCGTAACTCTTTCTCTGTATGTATTTCTATATATATATATATATATATATATATACAGAGAGAGACAGAGAGAGACATATACATACGCATATATATATATATACATATGTATATATACCTAAACCCTAAACCCTAAACCCCAAACCCTAAACCCTAAACCCCAAACCCTAAACCCTACAGGCTCGCCTTAAGCCACAGTTCCGAGATCTGTTTCTGCGAGTGGCACCAGTCCGAGCCTGCCTTAGAGATCCGGACGCTTAGGCGGTTTTAGGGTTTTTCGGGTTTAGGGTTTAGGGTTTGGGGTTTAGGGTTTAGGGTTTTGGTTTTAGGGGTTTGGGGTTTGGGGTTTGGGGTTTAGGGTTTAGGGTTTAGGTTTGAGGGTTTAGGGTTTAGGCTGTAGGGAGGGTTTGGATTTTAGGGTTTAGGCTTTAGGGTTTAAGTCTAGGTTTTAGGGGTTGGGATTTAGGGTTTAGGGTTTTTTTAGGGCTTTTATGCGGATTCGGGTTTAGGGTTTAGGGTTTAGGGTTCGGGGTTTAGGGTTCGGGGTTCGGGGTTTAGGGTTCGGGGTTTAGGGTTCGGGGTTTATTGTTTAGGGTATAGGGTTCAGGGGTTTTAGGGTTCCTTCAAGGGCTGCTAGAAGGGGTTTAGGGGGTTTTAGGGTTCCTTATAAAGGGCTACTATAAAGGGGTTTTAGGGTCTTTAGGGGTTTTTGTGGGCTTTAGGGTTCTTTAAAGAGCTACTATAAGAGGTTTAAGGGGTTTTAGGGAGTTTAAGGGTTTTAGAGGCTTTAAGGGTGTAGGGTTTAGGGTTCAGGGTTTAAGGCGGTTTGGGGTTTAGGGTTCAGGGTTTATGGTTTAGGGTTCGGGGTTCGGGTTTAGGGTTTGGGTTCCGGGTTTCGGGTTCGGGGTTTAGGGCTTCGGGTTCGGGTTTAGGTGTTTTTGTGTTTAGGGTCTAGAGTTTAGGGATTTAGGGCCATTCAGGGTTGGGAATCGATCACTAGTCACTAGTATCCTAGCGTTTAGGGGTCACGCATCCCCCTGCATATCTCAACGTGGGGTTTTCCACCCACTGCCCCTCCCCCCCCCCCAATTTCAGAGTATGTGGGTTTGGGCCAGACTGGTGTTTATAAATGAGGGGGGGTAACCCCACCAGCGCTCGACTGTTGGGGCCTTAGTAATTAGAATGGGGCTTTCGGGCTCCTTTATGGTATCGCCATAATACGGAACCTTACAGATTTGGTTTGTAATTGTCTAGGCTTCCATAATACCTGATCCCCAAAAGTCCACACCCTACTTCCTCGATCCTAAACCCTTGAAAGCCCAGACCCGAAGTCACAAACCCTCAACATCCCTGGACCTTAAAGCCTAAACCCTAAATCCTAAAGCCCTAAAACCCTAAACCCTAAATCCCTAAACCCCTAAATCCTCAGGCCAAATCAGCTCCAGCCGCAAGGTGTCTAGTTCGCCCTCGTCCTCTTCTGGCTCTGAGTCGGACTCGTAATCCTCACCTAGGCTTTTAGGGTTTAGGGTTTAGGGTTTAGGGTTTAGGGTCTAGGTTTTTAGGGTTTAGGGCTTTAGGGGGCTTAGGGCGTCGAGCTTGTAGACACTGGGCAGAGCTTATGGGCGCTGTACAGGAGCGAAGAAATCACTCACCCATCTCAATCTAGGACATTTTCAGGTAGGTAGTTACCGTTATCGGAGGCTTACAGAAGCGCTATATACCGTATGGAAGCCTCATAGAAGCCCTATATATAAACTCCCCACCTGTAGTTTCCTTTATAAACTCAACCCTCAGCCATCCCTCTAGTCTCAGCTAGGGTTTACGTATCCTATGCATCGCAGCTCCTGCGTCTTTGTCTAGGACCCCAACCACCAAACCAGCCAAGCCGAAAAGCGAGCTTCAATGGAGACTACAGGCAAAGCTCTACCCTAACACACTCAAAATGGCACAGATGCGATGGTACACTTCAGACCCCAAACAGCCAGTAGTGTCTGTGTAAGATAAGGGCCTTAATGCTTAGACAGGGGACCGAGGCACATTCTAGTATCCCAAACCCTGAACTCTAAACCCGAAGCCCCGACCGCACAGCCCCGAATTCTCATAGGACCACGGCCTCTGCTTCCTAGCTCATACACCGACAAAGCAAAGTTCCGTGGTTTAGGGTTTAGGGGTTTAGGGCTTTGGGGTCCAGGTAAAACTCATTACCCCTGACCGTCCTTCTTCGACCAACCAGAATTTTCGGTGTGATGTGTGTGTGTGTGTGCAAAAAATTTATGAACCTACTTTCTGTGACTTATTCAGTACTGCCGGGACTCTACAGGTACTTCAACCCCTAAACCTCACCATAATTCTCGGAGTGACTCTACACAAAGCAGCTGCCTTAATCCCTATATAACTAAGTGGTACAAGGCGGAGCACAAGGCAATACCTTAAACCTTAAGGGTCCATGTACTCACATAGTATTTACATTGCCTAAAACCTATAGTTCCTATATAGGCACGTTGGGGCCAAAGTATGTTCCATTGGGTACATGGACGCTTAGGGTTAAACCCTACCTGGACCCCAAAAGTATGGCCAACGCCTGGTACAGAAAGCGCGGCTACTCTGGCCGGCATGGCGTGAGCAATCTGTTGATTCGGGGCTCAAGTTTTTTGGAGGGCTTCATGGGGTTTTGGGGAAGCTTAAGGGTTAAGACAGAAGCTTGAGTGTTAAAGGTTTTCGGCTCGGGCCATCGTTGCTGAAATAATAAAGGCTGGCTCGGCTCGCTCAAAAAAAACATGATAAACCTGCCCGAAACCAGCGTCTTCAATCTCCCATGCCCGCTTACACCATCTTTGCCGGCTTGAGGGTAAATGCCGCGGCGACGATGTGTGGCACAGACATGTCTCTCTGTCCTAGCTCCCCTCAGCCGGACCTTGCCCGAAACCCTAAACCCTAAGCCCTAAACCCTAAACGCAAAGCCTTGGCCGAGCACAGGGAGCAGACAGAAGCTTGCACACCTTCTATGTACATGAGTCAGGGGCTCCTCTTCTCTAGTCGTCGCAGGCTTTTCAAAATTGTCGGGCGAAGACTTTCCCATGACGACAGATGCAAGGTACTATAAGAGAAATGAGGGGAGGAATGCCCATGCAAAATTCGGAATATTCTTTTCGAGGAGCCTGGGAGTAAGCTGAAACCTCGCGGCAAAATCCTCGGATTAAGGCTGCGAGTACGGGGTTGCCCCAGGATTATTCAATCTTGAACCCACAGAGTAATGCACCACCCCAAAAACCCTTCAACCCCCTACATCTTCGTTTGAAGCCCGGCCTAAGAACCAGCGGGCATAGCTAACTCCTTCCACGGCCCCCCTGCGCAATGACAGCTGCTATACGGGCTAAAGACTTCTGGCTTCGGGCGTTATAGGGTTTAGGGTTTTGGGTTGAGGGGTCCTTCACAGTCACAGGCAATGCAAGCCATGCGAGCCCCGCTCCAAAAAACCTTGACCTCTACACAAAACCCAGGGACGCTGTCTGTAGGATCAGATTAACCCTTGGGGTTATAAACTTAGGTCTTAGAGTTTGGGTACTGCAGCCCAAGGCACAATCTTAAACATAACATCCTCCCACAAACAAGCAATACCTGCAATTCTACACGGCCCCTATAAGCCAGGTTGTGGCCTGCGGGTGCTGCAGCAGCATACCATATAATGTTGATATACGTGGGGTTTTAACGAACAGCGGGCCACTATCTAGGCAAATGTGGGCTTCTACATTGCTACAAGGCCTTATAAACCCTAAACCCCTAACAGTCCTTGGTGAAGAGTTGGTGGCCGGGCGCTCGCCGGCATCGGGTTGCTCAAGTCAGCCCAAGGCTCTGCATACCTAAATGAGAGTATAACAGTATTTAAACAACACCAAACGACGTGCATTAAAGTCTTTATATCGGAAACTGATAATTAAGCCCTGGGCCTGAATAAGGATCCCTAGACTTCGGAAACCCTAACATCCAGAACTCCAATCTCGGCTCTCGGCGTCATTGATTAAAGCAGAAGTTCTAAACACGACGATAAGCCCCCAACTACACTAAACCCTAAACGAATACGGTTCAGAGTTTGGGCTTTATGGCAAGGAGTGACATCGACAAATTCGGAACCGTGAGGGCCGGCGGGCAGCGAAGGCTCTCGAGCCTCAACTAGGTTGAGGGCTGAGGGTTTAGGGTTTATAGGGTCCAGGGTTTGGGGTTTGGAGTTTACGGTTTTTAGGGTTTAGGGCTGGGGGGTTAGGGTTTAGGGTTCGGGGTTTAGGGTAAGGAAGCTGTGAACTATCCAGCCCAACAGCTGTGTACTTTGTTGGAGTTACCTTGTTTCTTAGTACGGGATCCTCAAAAAGAAACTAGGCTACCCAAAGCAGATAATGCTAAAGTCTAGGGTCTAGGTATTCTTTGCCTATAAACCCTAAACCCTAAACCCTACAAACCCTAAACCCTAAACCCTAAACCGAGTTTTATGGCTTGAGTTGTTGGCTTCGGCCTGCGGCTTCAGCGCTTCAGGGCTCAGGGTAGCACAGGCACCTTCAACAAGGATTACAATAGATTATTGGGGTTTGTAGGGTTTAGGGTTTAGGGTTTAGGGTTTAGGGTTTAGGGGTGCAACTACCCTAAAACCTGAACCCTACACTAAGGAGCCCTGAAGAATACTAGTTATTCAGGTGTCTATTCCGCTTTAGAAGGCCTGGCGTTGAGGGCTTAGAGCTTGGGGTTCAGCATCGAGGGCCAAAGTCTGAATCGCCCCTCAGTGACAAGCCCTCTGGTATTTTCTATGGGCAGATCTCTCTCTAAAGTCGGGTCCGTTTTTGGAGTCCCAACTATAGTACGACACCCTTATAACACGGACCCTAAGAGGGACCCTAATTTAGAGAACCATAAACATGCGCACGTAACGGTCACGGTTTGGGTTCTTTCCTTATGTTTCATTGGCACCTGGTTGGAAGGAAATCGCTCTGAGCGCCCAGGGATTCGGTACCAAGTTGCACGTGGAAGTAGGTGTAGGGTAAGCCGTAAGCCCCAGCTAGTGCACCTATACAGCTACTGGCTGATCCTTTGCGCGATTTTCCGGGCGCATTGCCACTACAGTGATGAACAAATCCACAAGAGCCAGAAGTAGTGGTTACTGCCCTAAGCGCAGGCTCCATCTTACCGGGTACTTGAGCCCTTATGGGGTAGTAAGTTTCAAAAACGTGCGCTATTCGCCGGAATTGTTGCAAATCTTCTTACTGCAACCGAAAAACCCTAAGCCCGAAACCGACAATGAAGCAAACACCCTGCCCGAAGGAGCCCTACAACAGCACAAGCCCCCAAACCCTCAACCCCTAAACCCCTAAACCCTCAACCCCGAGGCCCTAAACGCCAAACCCTAAACCCTAAACCCCAACCCTCAACCCCTAAACCCCTAAACCCTCAACCCCAGACCCAGGCACAGCTGCAAAGACTGCGCAGGGAACTTGAGAGGTCTCAGGGTTTCCCTGTCCCTCAATCAAGCACTCTCAATTTCCATGCATTCTACAATGTAAGGGTTTACGGTTTAGGGTTTACGGATTCTACAACCATAAAAAAAACATAAACCCAAAATCCTGAATTGTTCAGGCTAACGGCCACCCAAGGATTGCCAGCTCTCAACCCAAGACTTTGAACCTTGCACGTCAAAGCCCGAAGCCCTACAACCTCTACAGTCCCAAAGGCTTAATATAAGGGCCTTGAAATTAGAATAAAGGATTTTAGTATATTACGGTATATCATATTCATTAAGGAACTCTAAGAAACGGCATCAGTTCGACCTGAAGTCACAAAAAAGCTTAAATACGGAGGCCTGAATAGTTAGAATGGGGATTTGGAGTGATATTCTACGATAGTTACGTGCCCTAAACCCTAAACCTGAACCCTAAACCCCAAACCCTAAACCCTAAACCCCTAATAAACCGTATGTAGAAGGGCTCCAGGTACCTTTCGAGCCTATGCTTGGGCCCTGAATCCAATCCGCTTCGTGGCTCCGGGTAAGAAGATGCTAGAAGTAGGCGTTTAGGTTTGGGGACTCGGGTTTAGGGGTCTAGGGTTCGGGGGTTTAGGGCTTCGGAGTTTAGGGGTTTTAGGGCTTCGGGGTTTAGGGGTTAGGAGTTTAGGGTTTAGCATTTAGGGGTTTAGGGTTCGGGGTTTAGGGTGAAGACTCACTGCACAAGATACAGGCGCATAACGCATGGTACCTCTGAGCGGCACTGGATATTCTTCGTCCCTCTGACAGGCGCTACAGTTCACCCACGCGCACACACACAGACACAGATACGCACACACACACACATGCCTACCTTCTTTCCCCGCATTTTTTTTCTGGTTTTGCTTCTGCCATTCCTGGAGTCTTTAGCTTAGAGCTCGGCACCTGAGGCACTGACGGTCTGGGGCCTCGGCATTTTCCAAGGCTGGCTGGCAAGCTCCACGCTTTCCGGTCTGTGCTTCTAAGCAGTGTTGGTGACTAAAGCCCCAAACTTACCCATAGGCTCCCTTGCAGTTCCTTCTTGTGTTTATGTTTAGTTATTTAGTAGATTAATCCTTTAAGGTAACCCCCCAAAAGTTCCTTCTTGTGGTTTATATTTAGTAATTGTGTAGATGAATCCTATAAGGTACCCCCCAAAAGGAAGTACAATGGAGCCTATGGGCATCAAGTCCTGGAAAGCGGGAGCCCTACACCCCAAACCTGGAACCGGAATCATCCCAGCCCTGAAACCTTACTCCGAAGCTAGAAACTTCAGGCTTTAGGGTTTAGGGGTTTAGGGTTTAGGGGTTTAGGGTTTAGGGTTTAGGGTTAGCCATGGCTCGTTGTTGAAGCATGGTAAAGCGCATAGCACGTTCCACCCTGTAAACCTTGACTCAACCGTAAACTCTTGGCCTTATAAGCCTTAAGCAATGAACCATGAACCTTGAAAACCAAATCCCAAATCTGAACCCTGAACCCCAAGTCTGAACCCTAAACCCCAAGTCTGAAGCTTACCTTAAGAAGCCAAAACCTACTTTTTTTGTAGGGCCCCTATAAATCCCATATTAGGGTTTATAATGAGAACCTACAAAAAGTGGGTTTTGAGTTCTTAAGGTAAGCCTTATGCATATCTGCCTAGAACCCAACCCCTCTATACAGGTCGCAAAGACTGGCCCCAAGCATACTTTCACGCTCAGCTCTCGCTGTCATTCTTTGGACAAGCGGGTCAATGCCAACCTGGCCGGTTCGGGGAGAATGTCTTGCTTTAGGTCTATAGGGCTCATGTTTCGGGATAATACCCATAGGGTTTAGGGTTCAGGGTTGAGGGTTATAGGGCTCATGTTTCGGGTTAATACCCATAGGGTTTAGGGTTTAGGGTTTAGGCTTAAGTTCTATAGGGCTCATGTTTCGGGTTAATAGCCATATAGGCTCCATTGTCGTTCCTTTTAAGGGTTACCCTGTAGGATCCTAAATATAAACCACAACAAGGAACTACAATGGAGCCTATGGGTAGGGCTCATGTTTAGGGTTCAGAACTTATAGGGATAGGGTTGAAGGCTTAATGTTCGGGGTTCGGTTTCAGCTTGAGGGTTTAGGCGCTGTAAGCTCGAAGGAGGTGTTGGTTTGTCGAGTTTTGGGCCTCTGATATATAAATGTTTATGGATTTCGGGTGAGGCTCTGGAATTCGGGGCTGCGGGGGGCTCTCAAACTCAAGGGCACCTTGTGTCGGGGCACTTGAAACGAGGATCCCGCTGCTCACTAGTCGTTTCTTACACCTGGCCTGACTCACCTTTGGGGGACACGAGTGCCCAAATGGCGCATCTATTTCGACCCAAAAAGGCTACAACTTAGGGTTTCGGGCGTGGCGTAACTATTGTAGTATGCAGGAACTCTTGACAGGTGAAGGGCCTCACTTGGGCATTTAGACCCCTCCTGACTCTGATGTCCCCATAGGACGCATTCGTCCAGCCTTCCTCATCGGACATCGCGTCCTGGCATTGTGAATCGTTGACCGGTTCCCTGTTGGGGCTATATTAAAAAGAATCATCTCAAATCCTTATCTGGTTTTATTGTAACAAAAATTTAAAATTGTACCCTAAACCCTAAACCCTAAACCCAACAAGGACCCAGTTGACATCGGAGATTTTCCGGTTGGAGGATGTCGGGAGCTTCAGGATTTGGGGATGAAGGAACCCCCAACCCTAACATGGGGGGCCTCAATAATTANNTTTTTTTGGGGGGGGGGGTCCTGATTATAACTGTAGAATAATGTACCCCAAATACCCTATTCTATTTCTTGACACCCCTACATTTAACCCTTGATCCTCCGCCCTGCCACTCCTTCCTACGGGCAGGGGCACGATTTTGCGTCTCGGGTGTCGCTTGGGCTGCAAAGTTTGGGCGCCGACCCTTACGAGGATCCGAATTCTGAGCAACCCCTGCTGAGACCGGACTGGCTCGACAACAGAAACTCCACGACTGACTGCAAAAGGGTCCGGTCTTGCCTACAGGGATCCAACATGAGCAGTGCTCCGTTGAGAACTACAGTTACTTAGGGGCTGAGTACCCTAGCACAAAAAAGGTTAAGCTTTTCAATTATGATAGGATTATATAAACCCCCAAAAGGTTAAAGGTTACCGACTCAGCCACTAAGGTTTCCCTTTCAAAGTAGCTCTGGCAGATGGACTCTCGGTACCCGGTCCTGGCAGCCTCGGCCTGAAAGCCGATAGCTTGATGCCCATGCCTTATACCTTGAGCCTTGAGCCCTAAACCCTAAACCCTAAGCCCTAAGCCCTAAACCCTAAACCCTAAACCCTAAACCCCAAACCCCAAACCCCAAACCCTAAACCCTTGCCTTATACCTTGAGCCTTGGGCCCTGCAAATTCCCTATGCCGCTAGGTCCCAGAGCCTCCATCATATAGCTGCTGGACAAAGGATCCTTCCTTGTAGCCCTAAAGCTCTTTAAGAACCCTACCCTAAACCCTAAACCCTAAACCCTAATCCCTTCAAAGAACCTGTTAAAGAACCGTGGAGGGACCCCTAAACCCTAAAAGCATTCAAAGGAGCCTGTAAGGGTGCCCCAGGGTTCATTCAGGGTTTAGATTTAGGGATTTAGGGTTTAGGGTTTAGGGGTTTAGGGGTTGGGGGTTTAGGGTTTGGGGTTTAGGGGTTTTGGTTTTAGGGGTT
>CAJNDV010031553.1:99990-111101 GCA_905221635.1 Symbiodinium sp. CCMP2456
CCTAAACCCTAAACCCTATGGGTTTCTGGGCTTCACATGTTTTGGTTAAAAAACCTACGATTCTTCGGTAAGTTCTAGGCCTGCATGGGGATACAGTCAAAAGACGGGGGCTGCACTTCCGAGCCGTTGAAGGTGAGGTTTAGATTTTGGGCTGAAGGGTTTGGGGTTTAGGGTTTAGGGCTTAAGGGTTTTGGGGTTTTAGGGCTTAGGGTCTGAACAAGTTTCGTGGTTTCTATATCTGGGGAAGCACATTGAAGACTCCTCAGACGCACGAGAAGCTATCATGGCGCCTCTTCGCAGTCTTGCCATGAAGATGAACGTCGAAACAGACATCAGACTTCTCAGACGAACTATAAGCCTTGCCGGTGCCTCTTCCACTCCTTGCCATGAAGTAGAGCCCCATGAACCCCACATCGCCCGCATCAGCTAGGGGCCCCATGAAAAAGCAGCAGGTATGCGTCGAAATCCCGTTTGGATCCTTGCCGAACATAAATCCAAAAACTCCCGTAAAGTAAACCTCAAAAGGAATCCTCCGTCCAAAGAGGTAGTACGACCTAACAACTCTAAGCCCAAAACTCAAAACCCATAGCAGCACTTTATCGGCTGAAAAGACTCAAATCATACCACCCTGAACCCCTAAAACCCTCCAGTACACTCTTAACCCGTTTAAACTCAATATACGATACACGCCATGAGCTCCTACAAGAGAAAACCCCCAAAAGGGACCCCGCAAATTGTAAGCATCGCTTGAAGCCTTGAATCGCTGGGCCCCGATAGAGTTCAGGCTCACCTCGACAGTCTGTGGTTTAGGGTTTAGCGGTTACCTATAGTCTCCATTGTAGTTCCTTTTTGGGGATACCTCATAAAATCCTTAATCTAAGGTAAACCAAGAAAAGGAACTACAATGGAGACTATAGGTACTCCGAAGAGGTGGTTCAATGACGTGTTAAAAGCTTCATGAAGGTGTCCTAGGGCCCTAGGGTTGTACAAAGGCTTACGGGAACCCTAAACCCTAAACCCTAAAACCTAAATCATCAGAATGCGGCTCTGGAGCTTTAGAAAAAAACATGCATCGCATCAACGAGCCCTGGAAAATGAGCACCAAGTACTCAGGCCTGTGAACTAACGTTTGCTGATTGGATTTGACTAGGTTGCCATAAAGTTTACAGACGTCAGAAGCACCTCTAAAAGCTTTCGCCCCAACTACCGTCGAAGCCGTAAGGTTTTGAGTGACTGCCGAGGCTGTCTTGGGGCTTGTCAGCTTCGATACGGGCCCAACTAGTTGGAGCAGGCTGCTGTACATATTACCCAGCAGGGCCGGGTCGGGTCTGAGCAAATAGACCCTGAACCCAAATGTTCAGACTCCTTTATTTCCCTTATCCAAATGTTCAGACTCCTTTATTTCCCTTATCCAAATGCTCAGACTCCTTTATTTCCCTTATCCAAAATGTTCAGACTCCTTTATTTCCCTTAGGCCCACAACGTACCCTACAAGCAAAAAGGTTGGGAATCGGTATCGCCTGACCCAGAAGCCTGGCAGAAGGGTGAACAAGAGTGCAACTTTGCACCCGAAGCAGTAAACCCCATAAAGTCTAAAGCCTCAAAGCTCAAAAACACAATGCCACAGGCGTAAATACTTGCACCGCCAACCTGTTAAGGAGCCACATAAAGAACCACAACAACGAGCCCTACAAATAGGTTATTTGGATGTATTCGCGATTCAGGTATGCTCCATCCACCACACCCAAAAGCTCGAAACCTCCCCCTGGGTCATGGACCCGCGAGGCCGCAGGCCGTGACTCCGAGGCACGAAGCTGTTCGAAGAACCGCTTCCTACAGGTTGTGGGTCGAGGCTAAGGTTACGGGCTATAGGTTTTGGCTTACGGTTATAATTAGGTTTTGGGTTAAGGCTATATAGGCTCTAGGTTTTCGACACAACGGATGTTCAGCTGTTTTTCGGCTGCACAGGATCTTCTAAGAGTGTTGCAGCATTTAGTTCGGGCTTCGTAAGGGCTCTAGAGGGGTGCAGAAGCGTCTATGTAGGGTGGGGTTCAGAATGTCGGGTATTGGGCTTCAAGCAGACACAGAGTGCCCCCGAATGTCCAAATAGGTGACTATGAGTGTTGGCCACATGGCATCTTGTCACTGAGTCAAAAGTTGTATACTTGTGGTGCTAGGCCTGCAGAGCTTAGAGTTTAGCAGCTTTACAGGGAGCAGCACCAACCCCAGATGCGACTACAACTGCCGCTACTGCTTCCACTGCTTCGTCGAAGCCGCCACCACCACCAGCACCACCAGCACCACCAGCACCACCAGCACCACCACCACCACCACCACCACCACCACCACCACCACCACCACCACCACGACATCATCAATTTCAGCTGCAGCTAATTACAGTAATGATACGGCCACCAGCCACCGCCGCACACAACGCAAGTGATATGCAGACTTTCGATAACAATAGAAAGTGTGGACCATAAACCAAACACGAGTGCACGGTATAACTGCAGATAAAATTCAAAATCGAAGAGTTGGAGTCGTAGGGCCTTCATCATTAAGCCGTTTAGGTCGAAACCCCTGGACCCTGAAGCACCTTCAGGGTTGACAGCCAAATCGGTGCGTGCCAAGTGTCTTCGTCACAGCTGGCAACAGCAGGCGCTTTAGCGGCAAAAGCGCCTGGAGATACACTGACGACTCTAGTGTCCCTATACCTTTGCCTACACTAAATAAAAGTGAGGGTTTCAGGTTCGGGGTGGTAATGTAGGGGCGTTAATAATTAGAATGGGGCTTTGGGGGCTCCTTCTTGTCATGCATATACCCCAAACCCTATTCAAGTTATAAAGGCCCCTATATAAGGCTGTTGGGGATCCGGGTCTGATTGAAGAGGAGGGTCATGCTGGGTCGTGAGTATTGAGCCAGGCAGTGAAGGGGGGTATAGGATTGCCGATTGCATTGGAGGTTCAATGTCGAATTCACACAACACCCTGCTTTAAAGGCAAATCGCAGGGAAAGAATACCCTTGCCTACCAGATGACGAACACATGTACAGGATCTTGCCAGAGAATTGCCAGCGATTTTGGTGTAATGCAAATTTACACCGTCATTTCAGGTCCAGCTGCCCCTAGCAGTGTACACTTTGGCCCTAGAGTATGTCATGCAGGAACCGCTTGAAGGCCAAAGTAAGTGCTATGCACCGAGAAAACTGTTGCCGGGAAGAGAGGTGCGCAACTGCATTTGTAGTTGTTTTTGGGCCTGGTCCTACTTACGGTAACCCTTAACCCCTACCTCCTTTCCGCACTACGCTTCTGAAGAAGAGACCCCGGCGTACATTAGGGGGTCTCCTGTGCGCCACATAAGAAGCAACCCTAAACCGTCCCTTAAAATTTGTTGTGGGCCCTTCTAAGGAACCCTTTACGGAGCCCTTGAAGGAACCCTTCCAGGAGCCCCTAGATGTTCGCTACCGAAGCGCATCTGCCCATGGAGCGGAGGGTGCGCCGAGGGCTGCCAGAAGTGGTGCAGTGCTGGCGCCTCGGCGTCTAGGTTGCAGAGCTTTAGGTTCAATGTATCCCTAAACTACCCTAAACCCTAAACTTATAAAGTGTATGTAGCAGACTTGGGCTGCAGGGTTGTGCGGCTACGTGCCTTCGGAGTCCAGGGCGTCGATTAGAACGTCTTACTTGAAGACTGTAAGGCTAAAGTAGGAATCTGATCATACAAGAACCCCTGGCCCTATAACCCCCCCAAAATGTGGGTTTCATGTAGAGAACTCTTACAAAGACCCAGGGCTTATTAACCAATTTCCCATATTGCAGAGTTTGCAAGGTGCAGGATGGCGAGTTCTGAGGTCTTGAACGTCCGCCTCTAGGTAGGTTCTATAAAACCTTTCGGTTGGGCTCATGAGGTCTCGCAACGCGCGATGCAGTTTTCCAGTTTTCTGAAGAGAGACATGTTGGACTTGCGCGGCTGCTGAAGGATTGCACAGCTTCAGAAAGCATGCTTGGAGTGTCTGATGGCTGCAAGATTTGAGAACCAATCGAATCGCGTCTCTAGACACTCGCAGGCCTTGGGCATGTGTTGGCATAATGCCTGCGCTGCTCTTGAACCACCGAGCCGGACGGATCTCATGTATAAAACCAATTCTGCAACCAATTCTGTACTAAATCGGGTGACCGCGTTGAAGCAAAAAGCCCTGAACCCTGAAACTGTAGTCAACCCCAACCCAAACCTCGTAGCCCCAAACCTCAGATGAGGTCTCTCAAACCTCGACAACAAGCAAATCTAGAGCCAGAGCAAGCCCTAAACCCTAAACGGTTTTGGGTTTAGGGTTTAGGGTTTACCTTAACAACCCAAAACCCACTTTTTTGTAGGTTCCTATTATAAACCAAAATATGGGATTTATAGGGACCCTACAAAACAGTAGGTTTTGGGTTCTTAAGGTAGGACTCAGATCCCCCTTTGCCAGGCAGGGTCTGGAATGGGAGGGCTTTGAAAAGTGTAGCTTGAGGGCTAGATCTCAAAATGCTGAACCCTAAACCCTAAAACCCTAAACCCTAAAACCCTAAACCCTAAACCCTGAAACCCAAAAACCCAAAACCCTAAAAACCCCTAAACCCAAAGGCCCTAAACCCTACATGTCTAGGTCGTCAGGGCCGACAATAAAGAGCCCACCCAGGGTCCAACTCCAAGCAGCCCGTATTGGTAGGGTTTCAAGCTTGGCGGTGCTGGGTTTGACGTGCAAACGAGGAAACCAGGCAGGGCTCTTACAGCCGCGCAGATCTGAAAAAGATAACCTAACTTAGTCGATCTGTATCTTCTTCATTGAAGACGAGGTCCGATGAAACCTGAACCCTGAACCCCAACAATATCACAGACATAGGCCCAGCCACCCAAAGCCACCAGGAGTGCCCACTTCGCAGCGACGCTCTCGTCAAAGAGCCCTCGGAAAGCCTGCAGTAGGGTTTGCCCGGACACCTTTTAGGGTTCCTTATTATGGTTTCTTTAGATAAGTCCTTGACAAGGTATTTGGGGTTAAGGTGAGGTTTAGGGCCTAAAAAGGACTCTCTGATCCGAATTCTTCGGGGCTTACAGTCTAAGGTAGAAACCCACGGGCCCCTAGTATGGGCCCTTAACCCTGGGACCCTAATATACCTACTATATACCCTATATATACCCTTAAGGGACCCTAGAATCCCCTAAGGGCCCATGGTAGGGGCCCATGGGTTCAACCTTAGATACAGGTTTAGGACCCCACGTCCGCAGTTATGGGGGGTGGCGTTGCTGCTGTCGTCGGAGTAGTCTGGAGACGGCTACTCGAATGGTTCGCAAAACATCCGAGGATGTTATGTGGGGGTTTCCGACAATAGGGGACTCTAATATAGTACCCTAATTAATAGGATCCCTATTATAAGGACCCCAAAATAGGGTACCCTAATTTTCGGAAACTCCCATATGTCCGTGCACGATTCTTCACAGCTTCACGAAACTTTGTTGCATCAAACTCGATCCCATCCTCTGGCCCTTCCAAAGTCCCGTTCAATGCGAGAGAAAGACCCGACGACAGAATATCTCTAGCCAAACCCCTGTTCATGCAAAGTCCAAAACGCTAAACTCTAATGTAGGGGCCTTAATAATCAGAATAGGGTTTTGGCGGTTCCTCATTATACTTGTACTACAATATACCCCCCAAACCCAATTCTAATTATTGAGGCCCCTATATTCGACTCGTACAGAACCCCTGCAGACCTTCGAAAGAACCATGACGTAGACCCTGAATTCTAGTGTCGGCTTTACCCATAGGTTCCATTGTAGTGCATTTTTGCGGTATATATTTAAAATCCTGTAAGGTTATACAATGGAGCCTACGGGTAGGGTTTAGGGTCGTTCTTTGGCTACCCTACTGTCTTATAAGAATACAGAAGAGGAGGCTGTGGCGCAGGCTCAAAACCATGTTATCCAACACAAGGCACTATACTACTTAGGGTCTACGTAGGTATAATAGTGTCAGGACCAAACGTCCTACTGAGCTCTACTCATCAAGCAAAAACCCTTGTATTGTAGCTACCTCGGATTTTATGGGGTTAGGGCTTTAGGCCCCACATTAGCCCTTTCTGTAGGGTTTAGGGCTCAAGGTTTACGGGGTTTAGGGTTTATGGTTCACTCTAAACCCTAAACCCTAAACCCTGAAACCTCTCAAACCCTAAACCCTAAACCAGATCTTTGCCGCCTCATGCACGCTCTCGGCATCCCCTTGCTGAACGCGCCGGTGGAGCTCCTGCTCTGCACTGTCGAGGCAGCCTTCGGAAGCATAGCTTTTGAAGCATTGGATACCTCAAGAACCCCAAACCTACTTTCTTGTAGGGTCCCTATAAATCCCATATTAGGGTTTATAATAAGAACCTACAAAAAAGGTGGGTTTTGGGTTCTTCAGGTTGGTCTTCTAGAGGCTTTATAATACTATGGAGGTGCTCTTGATAGAGTTTTGCGGGGTAGGGCTTGAGGTGTAGGCAAACATAGCTTTTGATAGGTTTCTAAACGGTAGGGCTTCAGGTGTAGAGGTCACAAGTTTACGTATCTAAAGGTTCGATAAGGGGTTTATAACGATCCGTCACCGTCACAGAAACTATGCATCTTTCACACGAAGAGACATGCGATTTGATCCTGTCGTTTGCTGGCTTCTGTCGATCATGACCTAATGTAGGGGCCTTGGTAATTAGAATAGGATTTTGAGGCCCATTATACTAAACTTATAATAAGGAACCCCCCCAAAAAAATAATATTGGTAATTATTTAAGCTCCTATAAGACCAGCCATGCCACACGATTGGAGCCCTCAGGGCTGAAGTCTAGCCTCAGTACGGGTTCAGGGTTGATAGGGACAAACAACCTTCTTCCCAAATTGCAAGAATATGGCTTAATGCGCTATTCTGTCTGTGAACAAGTGATTGCTCAGGCCTTTTTGGGCTTGCCGGGGGCCTTTCGGCATCTCAGGAGGCATGCATGACGGGAACCTGGTTTCGTTGCTCAATAGAGTTATCATG
Source organism: Symbiodinium sp. CCMP2456 (assembly GCA_905221635.1). Taxonomy (NCBI): domain Eukaryota; class Dinophyceae; order Suessiales; family Symbiodiniaceae; genus Symbiodinium; species Symbiodinium sp. CCMP2456. The sequence goes on from CAJNDV010031553.1 coordinate 107,030, forward strand.
CAAAGCCCACACAAGCACCAGTAAACACCCTAACCGGCCGAAGCCGCGAACCTAATCCCTACCTAAGCCCCCAAAGGTATTTAAAATAACGGCCCAATACCTATAAAGGGCTACTATTCTACATACTCTTGGGGTCCAGGTAAGCCTAAACCGGTGTCCAAGCAGCGGCTTTTGCTGTAGGAGCAGGTGCGGCCTCGAGAATTCGTTTTTGGAGACCTCATAACTGCCCTAAGCCCCACAAACCCTTGCACCCCTACAACCCCAACTGCCCCTAAATCCTACATCCCTAACTCCCTAAACCCTAAATCCTCAATCCCTAAACCCTCAAACCCCTAAATTCTAAGCCCTCTAGCCACCTGACCCGCCTCTTTCAGCCAGCGTCTCGAAGATCTGCTCCAGGTCTTCGACCTGTTCTCGGAACACTAAACCCTAAACCCTAAACCCTACACCATAAACCCTAAACCCTAAGGCACGAAGGGTCCAAAGACCGAATACTTAGGGTTTCGGGGTTCAGGGTTTCGAAGTAACGGGCTTTTGGTTGACGGGGATAGTCTCCATTGTAGTTCTTTCGGGGGATACCTTATAGGATCCTAAACATAAATCCAGTTGAAACCAAAAAGAGGACCTACAATGGAGACTATAGGCAAGGGTCAAGCGGACCTAGGACTTAGCGTTTCGGGCTTCTTCTAGGGCTCGACCAGAGGGGTTCTGGTTCGTGAACAGAGCCGAAGGCATCATAGTTAGGTACTTACTTCGGTTTAAGTAAGGGCTCCTTTAAGGGACACTTTAAGGGTTTAAGGTTTAGGGTTTAGGATAGCGGTGTATAGTGGTGTTGTGGACGTTGTGTTGTGGAGAGTATGTGATCGTACTTGGGCCCTTAGAGGAATAGAGGCCAGCCACGGAAGGGGTCATGTATGCTCAGAGCACACCTCATAAACTCTAAACTCCAAGAGAATTGCTCGGGATTTGTGAAGGTGCGAACGGCACCGAAGTCTTGAAACGCGGAATCGAATGTGCTGCACGAGCTAGGTAGCACTCGAAAGCCAGCACATGGAGGTTGTATATGGCTCCAGTCTAACTCAGTCAGAAGCATGATGCATAAGCAAATACGCACATAACGTTAACAGCATCATGGTATACAAGCGGCCCAGACACTGCAAACTGCAGAAAATAAGACAGAAACACCTACAAAATTGGAAGACTAGCGGTGCATCTCGAGATGCACTTGCCCTCTACCTCTCGAACTGATTTTGCCGGTTATTCGTTCCGTCAAGTGGGACGACCTCCTTGTGCTGTGCTGCGTGGGTCCTGGGCATGTCACGGCGGTTATATCGAGTACCACCACTAGATTCACAAGATGTGCAGTTCCTCTTGTGCAGCATCTCAGGGTTCGCATGATCGGCCAAAGCATACCAAGGGTTTCGGGCGCCGCAGTGTTTGTGCTGCGGCCGGTTGCATTTCTGGAAGCTCGCACGGACCGTGTAAGGGTCGGGGGTGTAGGCTTTGGGCATGGGCATCCATGGGCCACCACGGGCGGGATTTAGGGTTTAGGGTTTAGGGTTCCGAAGATGACAGTGTACATCTGTGTGTGCTTGCGTACCACTGCGATGGACATAGGCTACACGCTGCGACAGAGGCAGCCAGTGCTTGAATCTAACTGTCTGGAGCTTCCATTTTGTCGGTGGATCCACCCATCTGCTGAACAATACGACTGTAAAGTAAATACATGTATATACGTCTAGATGCACGACAGCAATTCACCAGATATTCAGAGTGGCTTTGGTTTTAAAAGTTTAAAATAGTATTCCATCCAGTAGGCTCAACATCGTCTGGAGGACTAATTTCAAGGGGCATTCTGGGCTTGTCGTGTTGTCACTCTGAGTTGTACCAGTAGCGGGTTCATGAAGATTTCTGCTTGGGTCAACAAATGGGTTGTGTTGGGTTTGCCAGGTAATTATTACAACGAACGGGTTCCGGATTTACATTTGGACGAGACTGAGAAGGAGTTGAACTTTCAGATTAGCAAGAACCCAGGACATCAAGGGGCTGCAGACCGTGAAGGGGTTAGACACAAGCTCTGGTCCTTCCAAAACAACCCATACGAATTCCGAATGGGGATTACGGGATTTTAGCTTCTGAAAAACAACTACTATATTGAGCTCGCTTATTGTGTAAATGCCTGACCGACGCGTGTGTGTGTGTGTGTGTATGTATATATATATATATATACATACAACGTACATACAGTAGCGGTACATAACCGCGCGCCTCTTCTTGAGTAGACGACGACTTCCGGATCAGAAGAACCGTGCGTGGCCTGGACAAGGTTCAGGGCGTACGAATCAGATTCCGGAAGTGTATAAACCGCCGACCTAAGCCCTAGACCCAGAAGCTACGATATAAAAAACAGCCAACACAAACGACTCCCTGGGACGATCCTCGGGGAAGGGCAACGCTACGTTGCGGAAGATATGCCGCATCTTGTCGCTGCGTCTATCGGATGTTGCTCATCCGTGGCAAAACACCGTAAATCCTAAACCCTACATCCGAAAAGCTTAACCAACGTCGAAACCTAAACCCTAAACCCTAAACCGTATCATGTTCCGAACCATGAACCCTGAACCTCGACCGTGCCTTCACTCTCAAGATCCTACAGCTTCAACAGCATCGGCTTTGGGTGCGCTTCGTGATACCTGTACAGAGGGTTTAGGGCTTAGGGTTTAGGGTTTAGGGTTTAGAGTTTAGGGTTCCTGTCATGTTGTAAAGAATTGGAAAGGCTGATGGGGCGGGCCTGGTTTCAACCAGCAGCGGCGACGAAAGCAGCTAACACAGTGAGGCAGATTTGCTACTGTTCGATCCAGATTAGTAGTCATCATGAGTCTGAGCTTGGTAACCAGGGGTGGCTTCTAGTACATATAGCTCCCCCGATGCTTGAAGAAAAGAGTTTACGGGTTACGGCGGTTACGGTTAAGGGTCTACCTTAAGAACCCAAAACCCACTTTTTTGTAGGTTCTTATTATAAACCCTAATATGGGATTTATAGGGACCCTACAAAGAAGTAGGTTTTGGGTTCTTAAGGTATAGCTCAGTAAGATAGGGTTTAGGCAAGCTGGTGGGTTCCCAGCCTGCGGCATGCGCCGCAGCCTGATCGACAAACCCTGGCGTTCCGCCTCCCGTCTGTGCAATGAGAGGCTGAAGGTTTAGAGTTTGGGGTGTAATTCTAGTGCTTGTAATAATAAAGCCTTGAAATCCTAGAGCCCGAATCCTAATTAATCCTAGCACTTCTACCTCAAGCGCTGCTGATCCTAACACAAAGGCCCTTAAAGAAAGTTTAAAGAAAGAGTCTGCCTTAGAGGGGCTACCACAGGGGGCCCTTAAAGAAAGGGAGTCTATCGTTGGTTTGCGGCCCCACGGCCTGTCTCCGCCGTTGGCGCAAAACTCGAGCAAGGCAGCCGCCTTGAGAGCAAAGGAAACACACAGTCGGATGTGTTTAGAGGTTTAGGGTTTACGGGTTTAGGGTTTACAGTCGGATGTGTTTGGTGCAGGCAGTAGGTTGGCTGGTTGGTTTAGGGTTTAGGGTTTGGGGTTCGAGGTTAGCAGGGTTTAGGGTTTAGGGTTTGGCCAGGAAAGTTCCCCCAGCTTGGTCGGTGTGGGACATGTTTGGTTTTGCTTTGCTCTCAAGCTCATGTGGCTTGAGAATAGATTTTGCAAAAAATCGAGTAAGCATCTAGATTGATTCGCAGCAGCTGGTTCCTGCAACAGCCGTAGGCTTCAGAGTTGCTGAATTTCGCCGTGCAGTACGAGCTTGAAGGTGCGGAGATGCAGACAACACACTTTACAATCGCCGAAATCCTGATAAACAAACTCTCATAGAACACTCTGGAAAGCGAGCCTCAAAGCAGCGGCCCTGGCTAAAGTCATAAGCCGTCCTAGTTGACGCTAGGTTCAAAATGAAGTTAGCCATCATATTAATGACAGCGGCACTAATTGCAGTACTGCTGCTACCTGCTGCTAGTACTACGACTACTCCTACCACTACCACGACCACTACCAGTACCACTACGACTACCAC
>CAJNDV010031553.1:111728-143545 GCA_905221635.1 Symbiodinium sp. CCMP2456
ATGCATGCATGGATGTATGTATGTATGTATGTATGTATGTATGTATGTATGTATGTATGTATATGCGTAGGTCTGTCTGTCTGTCTGTCTGTCTGTCTGTCTGTATGTATGTATGTATGTATGTATGTGTTGTATTGTATGCGTATATGTATACGTATACGTATATTCAAATAAGCAAACAAACAAGTTCACAAATCGATAGATAAATAAATAAATAAACACGTATATATATATATATATACATATCCATATATATATATACACATATATACATACATACATACATGCAGTATAAGTATACGTGTATGTATACAGACTTACACATATTCACTCATATTCATGTTCTGAGTAGGGTAAGAGTAGGTTCTTGAATTGTCGTGTTGCTCATGACCGTTGGCTGTGCGTTGAATTCCACCTTGAGGGGTATATTGCTGCTCGTGAGTTCGCTGATTGGGATTACGCAGAAGGTTCTACCGAGTTTCTTAAAGAGTTTTGACCTATTGGGTCTCTATATACAACAATTATATAAACTAAAACACAAGTCCTAAATCCCCCCAAAACCCTAAATTATTCTTTAGGCTCCCTCTGATGATTGCAGTTTAGCATTCCCCATAGCACCCTGGGCCACATCGCCTCGAACTCCACCAGCTTTGGAAGCCCAAGAGCTTGCTCCCCCTGCTTGCAGAAGCTGTTTGTTTCATAAGTAGGGGCCTTAATAATTAGAATAGGGTTTTGGGGTTATAGTCTACTATAATTATAGTAAGGAGCCGCCAAAAATAGGGTTGGTAATAATTTAGGCATCTATGGTACGGCTTATCACTTCGACCATTTTTAACAGTGGTGAAAAGCATCTATATCTACTGCTATTATCATTCTGCTTTCTGTTACTAGTCCTGTGAATACTGCTCTCAGTATTTATCCATCCTGAAGTTATGAAGGCTCAATGATTCTGTGAGCTCTGAGGTGGATTGGACTGGTTTGATTGCCGACTCCACAGAGACCCACGGTGGGAAATTCAGGGTAAGGTTTCACGTACTTGTTCATAATATGATAAGGGGTTTTGATTGCTAAATAGTCTCCCAGTGACACAACCCAAAATGTACACTCACGGATCTGCCTCACGAGCCCTATATACATGCTCCGAAAGGAGAACGGCCTAACTTAAACCCTGCATCATACTATTTTCCCCACTCAACATTACAATAGTATCTTCAGTTTCAAGACAAAATCCTACTTTCTAGGCAATTTGCACCCGTCGGGTGTATGTTTAGGGCCTCAAGTTTAGGCTCGTATGGGCTTCAAGCCTTCATCCATAAACCGTATGAAGCCCTGATGGACGTAGAGAAACCTTCCAGCGAGGCTTCTTTGAGTTTAGGGGTTAGGGTTTGAAAGGGTCCATGTGCCCAAATAGCATATACTTTGGCCCCAGAGTACCTGTACAGGGACTACTTTGATATACTATTTGGTGGGTACATGGACCCATTAAGATTAAGCTCTATCAGGGTATGAACACCGGTTAGTTGTTCGGGGCTTCGGGGTTTCTGCTGGAGTTACTGACTGTTTGCGATTGAGGGTCCCTGGTATAGTTTAGAGTCAATCAAGCTCGGTGCCGTCAAGCACTGCAGTGTTCGCAGATCCCGATTTTCAGTGCTTTGCTTGAAAAAGCCACAATATATTTTATGTTGGGGCAGGTGCTGCGGGTCAGGGTCTAGGTCCAGGTGCAAAACCGGAGCAGGTCCCCAAAAGGCCATACTTAACCCCAAGTGCCAACGCCGAAACTAACCCTAAGCCTGAAGCCTAAGCGCAAAACAACGAAGCACCGGCTCTTAACTCCCAACGCCCTTGTTCCTCACTCGCCCTCGGCCCTCAGTGTGCCAATGGTTGGCAATGGCATCTCCTTACGGTCTCCGTATCATTGGACTATCGCATGTTTCGGAAACCCAGCCTAAGGCCTTGATAATCAGAACAGGGTTTGGGGCTCTACATAGGGACAACAGAGGAATAAATCATTCAACCTCGTATGGTGCTAAAGCACCCATGTCATCGAGCCCTAGAAATAACCCGGATAGACCATAGTAACCCTTGTAGAACCCGAAAGCTGTGACCGTCATCTACAAAGTTACACCCTATAGTCGTAATCTTGATGGGAACCCTCTAAAGGAACCATCTAAAAAAACCTCAATGGTATCCTTATATGAACCCTATACCCCTAAACCCTAAACCCTGTAAAGGAACCCTTAATGGTATCCTTATATGTACCCCTATAAACTTTCAACGAACCCGGTCGGGAGACAGAAGGCCTCCAGCACTTGGAGGCGGCGTGATGCCGAGGAAAGCACGATTTCGGCTCCCTCCTGCTTAGGGTTTAGGGTTTAGGGTGGGTTTAGGGTTTCGGGCTTAGGGCTTGCAAGGCATTTCAAGGCTTGCGGGGCTTATGGGCTTTATAGCTTTTCGGGGTTTAGGGCTTAGGGTTGAGGGTTTGAGGTTCCTCTAGGGTTTTCATTGGGGTTCAACGAACCCACAGGGTCCAAGTACTAGTATGGTATATACTTTTTGGGCCCAAATACCTACTAAGTACCTACTATAACGGTACTTGGACCCTTTGGGAAAGCTTGAGGTAAAGGGTTTCGGCGCAAGGGGCGTAGGGGTTGAGGTTTACGGAGCTTACAGGTTGCTTCTAGGGAATGGGTTTAGGGTTTAGGGTTTAGGGTTTAGGGTTTAGGGTGACCTGTCAAAGTGGGGGACTGTGCTTGCCATCTTGAGTCGGAACTCCAGATTTACATACTTGTCCTGCTTGGGTTGAAAAAGTTTCAACTAAATGACTGAAACCCCAAACCCAAACCCAAACCCGACTCGAACAAAAAGCAGGTTCATCGCGCTGCGACCTACAATATGGGCCGTAATGATTCGAATAGGGTTTTGGGGTAGATTATACTAAACCGAAACCTTAAGCCCTGAAGCCCAAACTGGGCCTAAACCCCTTGACAAGGAACCGTAAGGAATCAATCAACAATGGTAACTATTTAGGCCCCCTTTTGTAGTCCCAACCCAAGCCCTCCCCAAAAGCCGAAACGGCCTGCAAACCCGAAGACTCCGCGCAACCCTACTCTGAGCCAGTGGGAGTGATATGTAGGGAAAGACACTCTAGGGTTTAGAGTTTAGGGTATACCCATAGGCCCCATAGTGGTTCCTTTTTGGGATTACCTTATAGGATTAAACATATGAACCCCAGAAAGGAATTACTATGGGGCCTATGGGTAGAGTTTAGGGTCTAGTAGGGAAAGACAGCTCAGCCATTCGAATACTTTGCGGGCTTGCAGTTTTGAGGCTGTCCCCTAAATCCTAAGGTCCAAGGCCCTAAACCGGAGACCCTAAGCCCTGAACCCTAAGGTCTCAGACCTCAAAAACCTAAGCCGACAAGGGTGTAGGGTTTAGGGTTGAAGGTTTAGGGTTGAGGGTTTAGGGTTTAAGGTTCCCGGTCCTCACCCTCGACGAGCCACCTCGGCAAAAGTTCGGCAGCGACATTCAGGAAGTTCGGAGTGCGAGCTTCAGGGCTTGCACTTCTTAGTATAAGGGCTTGGGGTTTAGGGTTTCGGGTTAGGGTTTAGGGTTTTTGGTTTAGGGTTTGGGGTTTCCGGTTCAGGGTACTGGCCGTGTTGGCATAGGTCCGTGGGACACAAGATTGTGGACACTTGAAGGAATGGGTGGGGGTCAACTCTCACCCACAACACTCCGCTCGACTTCCGACAAGTATACCCGTGTATATATATATATATATCCATATATATATATATATATACATACATACATACATACATACATACATACATACATGCATGGATACATACATCCATGCATACAGCATACATACATGCATGCATGCATACATACATACATTCATACATACATTCTATAAGTGTGTATATGTATATATGTAGATAGTTAGACAGATAGCTAGATCGATAGATAGATAGACAGATAGATAGATAGACAGATAGATAGTTAAATATATCGATCGAAAGATAGATAGATCGATCGATCGATCAATAGATAATTTGTGGAGGGGATGTGGAGCCGGGAGGGATGGCGCCTTGGGCATTGCCCTGGTCCCACAGAGGTCGCATACTCTTTCACTCACTCACTATCTAAAGATAGATAGCTGGATGGATAGACAGATAGACAGATAAATAGTCAAAGAGATGTTTAGAGCATGTGAACTCTGAATGTACGCGTCTTGTGTGGAAGAACAGCAAGCAGTAGGATTCTTGCTGTTCTTACTCTGCACTAAGGATGTTCCACAAACAAGGGTTCTGTGTATTGATCCAAGAGATGGACGTGCCAGACAGCCTGAAGCCCCATTCCTTGTGCCCAGCAGATGACTCACTCTCGCTCTCGCTCTCTCTCTCTCTGTCTCTCTCTCTCTCTCTCTTTCTCTCCATGTCTCTCTCTTTCTCTCCATGTCTATGTACATATATATATATATAATAGCCACACGCACACACTATAGCCGATAGCTAAGAACCGTGAAATACGCAGCCCAGAAAGCTGGAAAGGTCAAGACCTGGAGACCCTGAAGGCTTCAAGGCATGATACCTGCACTCGAACCCTCCTAAACCCTAAACTTAGGGGCTGAGTACCCTAGCCCAATAAAGGTTAACATTTGGAATTATAGTAGGATTATATCCCAAAAGGTTAAAGGTTACCTACTCAGCCCCTAAGTAAATTAAACCTTAAACCCCAAACCCTATAAACCCTAAACCCTACAAACCCACACCTCTATAAACCCTAAAGAACGGCGTCCGAGACACGGTCCACGGAACTCCGTATCGTCCTGCGCTTCGGGGGTCGCGCGGCGGGCACTCACGGCCTTGCTAGGCAAAGGGGTTTGGCACGTTGGGGTTAGGGGCTGCCGGGTTTAGGGAGAGGTTTAGGATTCCTTTAAGGGATCTATAGGGGTTCAGGGTTTAGGGGTTTCGGGTTTAGGGGTGTTTGGGGGTTTAGGGTCTAGACATGCAGGTTCGAAGTGGGGTTCCGGGGTCTAGTGCTTAGGGGTCTAGGGGCTTATGAACGGGTGCGTTCCTTACTATGTTTATTGTACATACACCCCCAAGACGGTATGCTATTAGGGTATCAGTCTTGCTTAGGGATGTTTAGGGTTATTTTGCAAGGGTGTTGTAGGGTGTCTCTGTCTTTCTACGGCCTGGGCTGTCCACTACTGGGCCATTAGAAGCCTCGGGCAGATTGGCAGGATTTAGCACTTGGGTCATAGATGGCGTGTTCAGCTAGGGCTATATCCTGTATAGGCAGATGGAATGAACGACTGAAAGCAAAAACAACACAATCAAGAAAGATAGATCGATCGATAGGCACATGTCCGTCTGCATAAACTGAATGTATCTTACAGTGCCTTCTAAAAGCTTTCAGATTTCAGTGCTCAGATTTGCCAAAAGGCATGCGCATTTATGACCACTCCTCAGCTGGAAAGTCTAGCAGGGTCCGGTCGAACCTTTGTTACGGATATAGAGTGAGCACCTGGCCGCTTACAACCTTCCGACCCAAGTCCAAGCCCATCAATCACGTGGTGAACCACTCCTCAGCAGTTGTAGGCGCAAGAATCATAGCCTTGGGTGCGAAACCCTTACAAGCCCTTGGAGCTCCCAAGCCTCGTGAACGCTACGTTGACCCAACTCCACCTAGCCCTATCCCTGATCCCTCAAGGCAGATCGGCCCCTAAACGAATTCGACCTGAAAGAGCTCTAGAAGTAAATAACACTAAACAGCCCCCGCCCCCGCCCCCCTGCCCGGGATTCAAACCTAAAGCCCTGACTGACCCACTAGCACTGCGGCTGCGGCAATTCCACACCGTCGGCAGCGGAAGGCAAACACGTTGCGGGGCGTGCTTCCGAAATGTCCTGACATCATAGTGCTTACAACAACTAGTATGTCATAAAACCACAAGTCCACCATCACCGTAGGATGTTCAGGAATGACAACAACTCAACCACCCTCTGCAACACATCAACACTGACTCTACCTGTCCCTATAGAGTAGTCTTGGAAGGACCATTCCGATGGAGGCGACCCAAACAGCCATTTAAGTAAATGAAAGGTGACATAAAGGTGAAAAGAAACCTAGAACCAGATGAAACAAAATGTAATAATGTAAGAAGCTGGGAAAAAGGTGAAGACCAGACACAGACTCGGATTTTCCTGAACTCCCACGCCCGCCCACCAGCCGGGGCAGGCGGGCGGGCTGCCGGGCAAGCGTTCCTATCATTTTCCTCTACAGAAGCAAAAAAAAGTGCACAAAGAAGGTACAAAACATGCAGACAAACATGAAAACTGTGAAAAAGTGGTGAACAAAAGGTGTGAAATATGTAAACCATGTGAGAAAAAAACAAGCGGAACAAAGGTACAGGCCAAGCAAAGGACAGGTGTGTGGAAGTCCCGGATCACCGGGGCCGCGCGTGGCCTTTATATAGCTTGCGTTCATTTTTCCACCGTTTTCACACCTCTTCACATGTTTACGCATTGTTTTCACTTTTCTGTTCGCGTTTTGTAAAAGCGAATGATAGGGACCTCTGCCTGGTCTTTACCTTTTGCCCACTTGTTCGTGACCCTTTTGTTTCACCTGGTTCTAGCTTTATTTCACGTTGTTTGCATGTTTCTAGCTTTTCTTCACCTTACAACTTCACCTGGGTTTTGCCTTTTTACCCTATGTTACCCTTTGCTCAAAATGATATCTGATATCTGGATTTGTCTCCATGGATGGGTCCTCCTAAGAGTAGGTTGCTGTTCCTACGCGATCGTATTCTGGAAGCCCCCTGTACAGGTAACTGGGCCGTCGCGTCAAATTGAGTCGGCGTTAGTCGGCGTTCCCGGGTGCTAGACTTATTGTTGTCCTGAAGACCGAAGTCAGTACAAAAGATAAGGATCCTGTATGTGAGGATCAAGTACAGTAGCTGCTCGAATAACGGCGATCAGAAGTTTAGGAGCGTGGAATGAAAGGAGGCCGGTTGATCCGAAACCCTAAACCTTAAACCCCCAAACCCCAAATATCTTCGGTCTGAAGGTCTTGTGGGATGCAGGGTATATGGCTTTGGTTCGGGGTTTAGGGATGTGGGACCGGAAGATACTCCTGGGTGGGACTGGCACCATGGTCCCAGTTTCGAACCGATGAATCACCTACACTATTCTGAGGGGGTTTTCTTACACTAAGTATTGATTTAAACCCTAAGCCCAGCAAAGGAACTGCAGTTTATGGTCTGAGTGTGGCGCTCCCCGTGAGCATGGGGAGACCAAAAGCAAACGCTGACGTGACAAATATTTCGCCAGAACATGCCGCGGCAAACTCGGGGTTGGGGATTTCGGGCTTGGGCTGCAGGGTCGAAGCGATGAACCTCCGACACATGAAGCACTACTAACGACTGAGCACGGCTATGATTCAACATAGCCAAGTTACACAAACAGCACTAGCTGCCCATCATCACCACAGTCGCCGTTAGTCTGCTCATCCCCATCATCGTCATCACCATCACCATCACGGTCATCATCATCATCATCATTATCCATCATCCTCATCATCAGCATCATTTCTATCAGCACCACCATCTTCATCCTGATCATCGTGACCAGCATCACCGTCACAATCCCCTTGGTAGCTGGACCAGGCATTTTACATTAAACCAGAAGCCGTAGCCCAATCGGGTACACAGCCGGAAATAGTTTCCCTGAAGCTCCAACATATTGCATATGGCTACATGCACCATGTGTGCCCGGAGGACGGAGCATGGTCAGCCATGTTCGCGCAGAGATACGAGCAGAACTGGCGGATTGTCTGCAATGTTTCGGGGTCCTTAACCTTGGACAAACCCCCAAGGCCCAGGCCCAAACCCCTCGATCACAAATCCTGAGCTCCAAGGATCCTGAAGCAAAACACAGCATAAGCAAAAATAGCTACATCGGACCTACAAACCCTGGACCCTTAAACTCGCGAGCCCCCAAAAATGGGACCTTTGCTGCTGAAAACAACCCAACCCAACGATTTCGGAAGGGCTGGGTGCCCAGCTTTCTGAGTTCCAGCATCTGGACTCCGGGTAGGAGCTTTCGAAGACGGTCGCCTGTGCGAGATTTGGCGTGGGGTCTAGGGTTTGGTGGGGCTAGGGTTGGGGGTTGAAGTATGGGGGGGTGCAGGGGACGTAGGACTCACGGTTTCAAAATCCGGTTTGGTTTTGGCGGTTTGAGGCACCTAATTAAAGGAAACTCCAGGTGGGGAGTTTGGGGTATATAGGGCTTCTACAAGGCTTCCATAAGGTATATAGACCTTCTATAAGGCTCCTATAACGGTAACTACCCACCTGAAAATGTCCTAGACCTAACTAAGGATACGGGCTTGGTGACTGTCGGGGCGGAAGGTTTACAGAGCCATAGCTTTTTTGGGTTTAGTGTCTGCAGCACAGCTGCACCGTCTCTTCTTCGGGTGCTCCTGTGGCGATATACATAGAAGCCTGAATAACTTCCAATGCATAGGGTGCGTTGGGACAACCAGACCATAATACACCGAATACACGCCCAAATCCTACAATATACCACTAGCCCTATTCCGAATATAATATACTATACTCAAACCCGCATGACGGCCTCTATGTTGTTCGCCTTTTTCTTCCCAGCTCGCCTGTTACCTCTCCGAAGAAATGCCTGAGCTGAGCAAGCGGGTTTCGCTCCGTGGCCCGGAGCAAACGACGAAGGCTGGGTCCCTTCCGATTAGGGTTTAGGTTTAGAGTCGAGGGCTTCTAGGCTTTAGGGCCTAGGGATCCAAGAACCTACTGCTATTCAGGGCTATAGCTCCAACCTATGCCCATCATTGTGGAATCAGAATCTGATTACATTGAACTCTAAAGCCCCGAAAGCCTTTCTCAAAGGAAAATCAAAGAATCCCTTAGAGGAACCTTGAAAGGGCAACCCCTCGATCTCTTCCCATGCTCTGGCCTGTCGGCACCATTTCCGCGGGCAGCGCACCTTTGCGAGAGGCGAATGAGATTTGGGGTAAAGGGGTCAAGCACAGAACAGCGGGTCAGAAAACCCTACACCAAAAATCTCACATCTAGAGGGTCTAAACACTGAAGTCATGGGATTTCAGGGTTTGGCAGAATCAGGATTTACGGCAGGGGTTGGTGTGCTTCCAGGTTTCTAGCATAGTTGCTTGAAATGCCACCGCCCGGAAAGAGTTGGGCCCTACCGGAAGAGACTCCTGAACCCCAAATTCTGCACCCTGAACCCTAAACCACTAAATCCCAACCACCAAACCCTTAGACTTCGAAGCGCCACTTCGAAGCACACATGCTAAGCCAAACCAAACCCCACTCAAGGATTTTAGGGTCATGGCCTACCTTTTTTAGGGTTTAGGGGTTAGGACTTGCAGAAGGAAATCATAAAAAGGAACCCAAGGGTCTACTAAGGAAACCATCGGCAGGAACCCGGGGTCTAGGTAAGCTTTAGGGATCTAGGCGGTGCAAAGCCCTGAACTCGTAACCCCAGGCTTCAGGGCTTCAAGGCTTTGGGGCTTTGGGTTTCGGGCTTTGGGTTTATAGCGATGTGGGCTTTGGGGCTTTGGGGCTATAGCTGTTTGGGCTAAGGGCTCGTGTTTCGGGCTGTAGGGCTCTAGGGTTGTAGGTTAAGAGTTAAGGCCTCAACCCGAGGCGGCTCTTGCAGCCGCGTTGCCCGCATGGCTACACCTGTGCTGCTGCTGCTGCCTCCAGATGCCTCTCCACCTCACAGCTGATCTGCGTTAACGGGCTCGGGCAAAAAAGCTTATGCTTTGGGCTTCAGAGATTGGGATTAGGGTTTGGGTCCGGGTTAAGGGTTCAGGGATTTAAAGGCTTACGGTTGTAGCGATTTCGTGTTCTTGGGCTCCCGAAGCCTAGTATTGAAGTATCGCCTATTTCGCCGCATTTGTTCAAGCGTACCTGTTTTATCTTGGATCACTCCTCCTCTGAGCTATTTGGAACCTCAAGCCTTTAAGGGGGTGTGATCATGAGTTGTCCTGCCAAGGTGACTCACTACTTCAACACGAGCATAGCTGGGGTGAAAGGGCCCGTGCAACAGGAGCACCCCTAAAACAAGTGCACGCCCGAGGAGGGGATATATGTTTCAATACTCTTTGCTTGCATGTGTGTGTGTGTCTATCTATCTATCTATATATATATATATATATATATATATATATAAATTGCACACATGTGATTTTTCAAGCAGCTTTCATTCATGAGGGTTTTGTAGGTTGGGGTTTGAGCTTGTCTGGGCTTCGTGCCTTTAGGGTATGCAGTACTTTGCTGGACAAAATTCTGCATGACCCAAATAAAGTATAGTAACATCGTCCCATAGTTTAGGTATATAAGGTCATGCAGGATTTTGTCCATCAGCCGTATCTATTGGGGTCGTGGACGGACAGTTTTAGATCTGGGGATCACTAGAGGAAAGCTTCCTGCAATCAGTAAACCCACACGCAGTTTGTATTCTCTCTCTGGGCTTTGACAGAATCCAGTTCTTGATTGGTTTCTGAGGCTGAGCATGCCCTCGAAACCCAGCTTCCCATCGAGTCACCAAGGTCACCGTTCATACACATTCATAGACCATTCACCCTATAGATGTTAGGGCCATATGCTTAATGAGAGATGGTGTTGGATGACTATTATAGCAGAACTATACAACGACCGTCAGGGATGTGAGCTAACACCATATTCCGAGCTCTATGAAATATTTGTAGAATCGGGCCCACCGGTTGAACACGCACGAAAGCTCTGTCCGCAAGCTTCAACTTTTAGTGTAGGGCTTGGCGTCTACATTTGGGGTTGTGGGGTAAGTGTAGTCTCTATTGTCTAATGCTCAGGGTTTTGAGTTTGTGTTGGAGAGCCAGTCGTGACGCCTCAGTCAAACACTGACAAGGGACTAATAAAGGGTCTGTCTGCATGTCCGAAAGCCAGGCTGCGACAGCTGCAGCTCTGCAACAGTAGAGCAAGGTCGGTCAGGGGTGGAAGTTAAAGCCTGTACAGCCTGCCGTCACTACAACGTCTCGTTTCTCATACCAGAGAGGTCGGACGCATGAGTTTTCCTTTTTCTCAGGGTTCCTTATGACTTATATCTTATATACCATGACATACCCCGGCGCCTTGGTCTAATTATTCAAACCTGAACCTCAACCCTCAACCCTCAACCCTCAACCCTCAACCCTAAACCCTAAAACCTAAACCCCCAAACTTGGCCCTAAACCCCTAAACCCCTACATCGGCCTTATATCAACTTTTGAGCTGGCAACAGGCTGGGACGCTGGCAGTGTGGCTCGCACGATGGAGCCAAAGGGCGGGACAAGGCCTGCGCGGTGGATTCTTCAAGGCTTCCACCCAAACATAATATTAGTATATATATATATATATACATGTATGTATATATATATACATATGTCATTCTAAGGTAGAAAGACACCAAAATGACACAAACAAATCTCCGAGCCCTGAGATCTTCCACCAGAGTTTACCGTCGAGGTCCCTGAGAAGCCCTACACCCTTTTAGGGCCCAGCAACCCTAAACCCTAAACCCTAAACCCCTAAACCCTAAACCCTAAACCCTAAACCCTAGACCGGTCGGTGGCGTTTGAGCTGCGTTTCAAGTAACTATGCCGGAAATCTGGAAGCCCACGAACCCCGATCTGCCAAACCGCGCAATCCCATGACTTCAGGGGTTTAGGGTTTAGGGTATGACTTCATGGGTTTAGGGTTTAGGGTATGACATCAGGGGTTTAGGGTTTAGGGGTTAGGGGTCATTGATTTAGGGTTCAAGGGTCTTGTTGAGTAGGGTAGAAACTGTATTGAGGACTTGAGGTTTAGGGCCTGGGGCCTGTAGGTAACCAGAATCTCATCGGTGCTGCCTTGCTTGCTTCAGGCTCATGTACATCTATTACTAGCCCATCTACTACGTTTCCTGGTCGTACACTTTCAACCAGGATCCAACCGCAGGGGTGCAAGATAGGGGCTTACGACCCTCAGCCATTGTAAACTTACGCACCCTAACCCAAGAGGACGGTAAAATGACATCTCCGTTCACACACATCACCAAACCCTCACCAGGAGTTGCCTGGAACAGAACTCTGTAATGTAGGAGCCTGAATAATTAGAAAGGGTTTTGGTGTTTATTATACCGTAAATGTTAAAAAAGGAGCCCGCGGTATAGGCAATTATTTAGACCCCTATACATTACACATGGGTAGTTGTCAAAATTATGGTCCCTTTTGGGGTACCCAAAATAATAGGTGCCGTATTATAATAAGGACCCAAAAAGGGACCATAATTTTGACAACCACCCACATAGAGAGCTTCACAGCTCAGCATCCCGCAGCTCACTCGCGGTGTGACATAGCAAAGATCTACAGCCCAAGTCGGGGTCTTTTTCAGAAGACCGAGCAAAAAAAAAGCTCCTTCTGTTTTTTGCAATGTCCTCGTCAATTTCGATTTACCTCGTCACCACCGAAATCAGATCCTGCTCTTCCTCTGGCCACTCTTCTTCATCTCACACTAAACCGTTGACCCTAGGCCCTCGTGAACTGCGAGACCACAGACCTTCGACTGAAGAAACAACCAGAGTAGCTGCGGACATTGCGGGTTCGATCAGCTTGCAATTTGTAGTTTTTTTTTATCAGCTTTTTGTAGGTGTTGTACGGTTTTACCTTACTCCGCACCTCAGGCATAAAGCCTGCAGAACCCTCATCCCCCAAAAGAGAATCCGAATATCCCCGATGAATCCCGGAATCCCGACCGGAATCCTCCCACAAGTAAATGGCAGGCCTGCTTGAGGCCGCTCCGCGCACCCATACCGAGCCCTGGGTCAAGGTAGTACCCAAAGGGTCCAAGTACTAGTATGGTATATACTTTTTGGGCCCAAATACCTACTAAGTACTTACTAAGTACCTACTATAATGGTACTTGGACCCTTTGGGGTATAAGGGCCGAAACCATTAGAATAGGGTTTGGAAAGATATATTGAACTATACGTATATTCAGCCATTCCCACCCGAGGAATGAGATTGGTCAATATTCCGATTTCAAGGTTATGGCCGGACGGCGTGAAGTGAAGGTCGTTGGGTATCTCATGTCATGGTGTCAGTATATAGGCTCTGCAAGGGCATACTACTCTACGAATTATGAAGACCTCTGTTGTTACTTCATTTCGAAACAGCTGCTTAAGGTCTCAGGTGTGGGTTCGCGCAGTTTAGATATGAGGGTTGCAATACGCGGCTCGTTAGGGCTTAGGGCTTGCGGTTCACTTGTCACCAGTACAAAGTTTAATGTTGCGGGCTCCAGATGCAGTACTGTAGTTCAGGTTCCAAGCTTCGAGACTACCTATAGTCTCCATTGTAGTTCCTTTTTTTGGTTTAATCAAGTCTATACTAAGGATTCTATAAGGTATCCCCCAAAAAAACCTACAATGGAGACTACAGGCAAGCCCTAAACCTGACTAGAAGTAGCAGGTTTGGACCCTAGCGTTTAAAGTTTGAGCTCAAGATATGGAGGGGTCAGGGTTGCGTAGCTTCGGGGCGTGGGTTTGAGGTTTGTTTCTTCAGGGTTTCTATTGAGGGTTTACCTGGACCCCAAAAGTATGTAGAATAATAGCCCTTTATAGGTATTGGGCCACTGTTTTACATACCTTTGGGGGTTTAGGTAGGGGAGTTTAATACTTCGAGGCTTGCTATAGCGGTCGGGGTATAGCTAGACCTGCTTACTGCGGGAGTCAGTCTGTTCGTCCCGCTCCTCTAAATGTAATGTAGGGGCCTAAACTCCGAATAATTCCATATATCATTTTGGGGCGGTCCTTAATCATTATAAATATAGTATAACGGGCCCCAACATCCTATTCTAAGTATTAAACCCCCTAACAAAGAGCCCTATTATAGATCTCTTATAGCACCCTCTAAGGATCTCATTAGTCTAACTATTAAGGCCCCTATATTAAAGCTAGACGCGCTTTATCATGAAAAACCCACGTCGAACTTCCAATGCTAAGTGGTGGGTTGAAGAGTTGAGGGTTCAGGCTTGGGTTTAGGGTTTAGGGCTTATAGGGTTTAGGGTTTTTGGGTTTAGGGCTTATAGGGTTTAGGGTTTGGGGTTGAGGGTTTAGGTGCAGTTGAGCTCTCAGGCTTGGGGTTTAGTCGTTTGTGGCATCGGCTTCGGCACCCTAACCCCTAAACCCTAAACCCTGAAACCCCAAATTCGCCCCTATACCCTATACCTTCGATGCTTCGCTGTCGGGTTGGAGGACACTGAGTCAAGTCGAGCTCAAGAAGTTGACAAAACGCTGAGTATAAGTGCCAAAGGATGAGCTGCCCAACACAAAACCTCAATCCCACGCCCGATGGAAAGAGGAAGCCCTCCTTCTTGGGTACAAGGTTGCCATTAAGCGTAGGGTTGAGGGTTTAGGGGTTGGGGTTTAGGATGAGAGTTGGGGCTTAGGGTTTGGGGGGTAGGTTTAGGGTTGATCTAGCTTTCCCCAAATTCCCTTAACCCTAAACCCTTGAAGGCCCGTGCGGAGGATGGCGCAAAGCTTCTCCGAGGAAGACATGTTGAGGTCCTGCAGCTGACCAGGCCCCCCAACCGGGTTTAGGGCGTTGGGGCTTCAGGGTTTTGGGGCTTTAGGGTTTGTAGTATTTAAGGCACATTACTACCGAATTGGAGGGTTTATCTTGAAGAAACGGCTTATCTCTGTGTGCTGTGGAAGATTTCATGTAATCCTTGATGTAGAGGTATTGGGCAATTCAGTGGGCTTCTTCTTATGACTTTAGGAACATTCAACAAGTTTCTGAAATACACAAGCCCTACATCCTAAACCCTAAATCCCGCCTCTTCCTGTCTACTGGTCAGACTTCCTTACCAGATCGAGAAAGAAGGAATATGCCCTAAACCCCAAACCCTAAAACCTTGAACCATCTTTAGGCTAAGTCCGGGGCTCACGGAAAGTACATGTTTTGATGAGCCATATCCAGGCTCCCTCTCTGCCCAAAACTATCTGGGTGCCTGCAACATTAATGTCGTTAAACGGGTTTGGGAGTCTCTGGGTAGGTGAAAGATGCAAGCAGAAAGGTCGAAGCCCTCTCCTCGCCAAAGAGGTTCCTCGGCGAGTGCGGGTATCGGTAATTATTGTTGTAGTATATAGCTTATGCTCACGGCCTAGCCCGATGTACTCTGCTCGACTCAGTAGTCTTTCCCGGAGAGATAAGGCTCGGATATTTAAGCAAGTCGGTTGCAAAACAGGGGCCTTCAGAATTAGAGTTGGGTTTTGATATATGCTCCCCCTAAACCCTAAACCCTAAAACCATCTTCAACTTCGGGTCCTTACGGATGAAAGTCCCTCATCTCCTCCCCTTCAGACCGGGGCCGCTAACCGCTAGACCTCCGAACCCTGAGTCCTGCATTCCAATCTGGTAGGATCAGTGTCTTCTGGACTTGTGGCTTCAAGTTTTAGGGGTTTAAGGGTTTAGGGTTTAGGCTTCAAGTTGGTGATAAAGGCCTATTGCATCACGGTCGTAGGATATGTAATTCCTGATCATCAACACGCTTCCAATACGTAGGCCAACAGTAAGCAACACGCTTGGGCGTGGCTCGCTCGCCGGATGTAGCAAGTTCAATTGATATGCGGTAAACAGTGCAAACACGCATCCAATTTGTACATCTCCACTCTAATGGATAAGTAAGCCCATGAGGCACTAAGGCTGCACCCTAAACTCCTTCACCCACAGCCCTAGACGCACTCAAGCCTTAACCCTCGACACCAATCTCATCTCTGTCTCGTGCAGGCGAAGTGCTTCAACTCGGAGGGATCTGGCATGGAACCTTCCTTCCAGGCTGGGGGGCCGTGGAACATGCTCAGGGAACGCTCATACCCTCTTCTCTCATGTTCGAGGGTCTTTAGTCTATGACTGGCTTCTACAAACAAACTATGGTACACCTCTGAACGGCTCTGGGTGGACTGGCATACGAGTACGGCTTCTGTGTAGGACAGGCGCTTCCGGCAGCGAAGCCCATATTTACAAGCCGGAACGGACAGCTGCTAGAAAAAGACAGCCATCTTACGGCTGTTCAGGTTGCAGGCTCCAGGGCATCGTGTCTCAAGATCTTGGAATGAGTTTCCTGTCCCTAAGGGTCCATGTGCCCAAATAGTATATACTTTGGCCTTGAAGTAGTCCCTACATAGGTACTTCGGAGCCAAAGTCTATACTGTTTGGGCTTTTGAACCCTTAGAGTTTGTAAGTCGTGCATGCGCACAGTACATGCCCCACCCTCGGCCCCCCACGGAGATTGACCGAACACTTTATACCCCCCATGTTTAACTTGATAAGAGACAAGAACAGACCAACAAAGGTGCCTCAACATAAACCCATGAAGATCACTTCCTAAACCAAACACCCTAAACCCTAAACCCTTACCAGTAGTGCTTCCTGATCCCTATCATGAAGGACCTTAGTTTTGATTGTCCTTGGGCCGAAAGTGCGATCTAGAGGTTTCTGGGGCTGGCTTTGCATGGCTTTTTGGGCTCGAAAGTCTAAAGTTCGGGGCGCATGTACTACAGCCTTAGGCCTAGATGAAAGAGGGTGTTGTCTTCCCTACGTCTTGCCTGAAATGAAACGTAGATCGTGACCCTAAACCCATGCCTAGTTGATTTACGGGCGTCTGAGTGGAACTACCCCCATAGCATCTAGGTATGTGTGTACATCTAAATATGCATATTTGTATATGTACATATATATATATATATTTATATTGTATATAAGTAATGTAAACACCAGACTATACCCCCAAGTCCGAGTCCAATATTTGCGAACCCCTACATTGAGACGCTGATTCAACCTACAGACACTTTGGAAGCCCTCATATAAAAAAAATCCACAATTCTCACAAAACCCTAACCCCAAACCCGTATTCAAACAAGCTACGACAGCTTCATAAAACCCCATGGGAACCTTCAAAGGAACACTCATAGGGATCCCTTCCAAATCCACTAAATGGAACCCTTAGAAGAGACCCTATTATAGAACCATGTACTGCTCCTAAACAGGAACCTATTATAGAACCCTATACTGGCCCTTATGGCGGACCCGATGACCCCCTCTACTGCCCCTTACAGGCGACCCGATTATCGAACCTTCTACTACTCCTTAAAAGGACCCCTATTATAGAACCCTACAGATTATAGAACCCTCTACTACCCCTTAAATCAACCCCCCGTAGAGGAACTCCTTAAAGGGGACCGATTATAGAACCCTATACAACCCCTTCAAGGACCCCTTTAAAGGAACCCTATACTACCTCTTAAAGGACCCCCCTGAAGGAAACCCTCTTAAAGGACCCCTGTAAACGAACCCCTACACCCTAAACCCAAAACCCCTAAACCCTAAATCCTAAACCCCTGTAAAGGAACCCCTAAACCCTAAACCCAAAACCCCTCTAAAGGAACCCCTAAACCCTAAACCCCTAAACCCCTGTAAAGGAATGGCCTTCGCCGAGGATGTCAGGGCTTCCAGCGACGGCTGCAGTCGCTCCGGCGAGGGGAAGTGCAAGAGACGAAGGAAGCCCTGCGAAACGAGGGTGTAGGGCTTAGGGTTTAGGGGTATTTAAGAGTTAGTTTAGGGTTTCGGGTTTAGGGTTTAGGGCTTCAGGGGTTTAGGGTTAGGGGTTTATAGGGTTTAGGGGTTTGGGGTTTAGGGTTTAGGGTTTCGTTAAGGGCGTAGGGTTCAGTGGAAGCCCTGTGATATGAGGGTTTAGGGTTTAGGGGTTAGTTTAGGGTTTTGGCGTTTCGTTTAGGGTGTAGGGTTCAGTTTGGGGTTTAGTTTCCGGTTTAGGGTTTAGGGAGTTCGTTAGTGTTCTGCAAGTGTGTGTGTGTGTGTGATATGGGTGTCCATATGCTTTGTGTAGGGGTGGCTGTAGGGTTCTTCAGTGTTTAATGAGGGTACTACGGTTTGGCTCTTTACGTGTACGTGGTTTTATTTGTGGCTTCTAGTAGGTTTCTACAGAGGTTCTTGAAATGGCCGAAAGAAGAGAAACGATGCGGCATGTCATCGAAGCAAGGCTCACGGTCCGCTTCTACTCTCGGTAGGTTCCAAGGGTTTCTTTGGGGCTTTCGGGTCTACTGTCTAGGGCTGTCAAGTTTTGGAGGGTTATTCTGGTAGTTTGGTGGGTCCTTTCAGTCTAACACTACGACATCCCCTGATGGTCTTAAGCCATAGCTTACAACAATCATCATGTGAATGCTGGGGGTCCTCCTACAAGGGATCCTGCTGTGAGGGCCTGTATTCGGGTCACTTATGCTGCCAAAGTCAAGCAGCAATGCTAAGAAACGGTCACGGGACTATGTCTGACTTCGAATTCAACATTGGATTGTCTGAGCGCACCCTCCCCCCCCAGTGCCAGTGCATACATGGCAATGACTAGGGAAAAATGCCAACCCAGCCGGCCGAAGGAGCAAAGGTGAACATGCAACCCCACACTCCGAACCCAAAACCCTGGTTCAAGGTTTTGGGCTTAATTGAGCCCCCATAAACCCTAAAACCTCCCTGAAACGGATTGAAGATGAAAGCGCAAACTCATTTCCCCACGCTGCAAGCCTCCAGCTGCTCGGTCTGCAAATCGCCCAAAGCCTGTTTCCAGAGACCAAAAACTTAAAAAGCCTTCTTAGCAGTCAAACTCTGAAGCACGGTAACGGTTTGGAGCTCTAGGGTTTGCGGTTTAGGGGTTAGGGTGCAGCACCACAAAAAGATGTAGATCAGAACGGGTGCATCCTAAAGTTTGGGAAATTCATTTAGCTGGCCAAAACTTAACGCATAATTGTTACCATGCGAGATTCAACATCGAAACCCTGGGTTCTACCCTCAAACCCTGAATGCCTCAACCCTGAAAGCCGCTTTCAACCCAAACCATGAATGCCGAAACCCTAGAATCGAAAGCTGAACCCCGAATCAACCCCGCATGTGAAGGCATTTGATCTGAAGCATCCGAAGCTGAAGGAGCCCTATCAAACGTTATCAAAAACCTACAGGTTCAGGGTCTTGGGATTTCGGGTTTGGGGTTTAAGGTTCAGTGTCTCTGGTCCCCCCTAAACCTGAAACCGGTAGAGAGTTTTTTGGTTTCAAAGGCTTGGCGGGAAGCTTTTTTTAAAGGTTTGGCGAGAGTTGGCTTGGGTTCGCCTCTGCTTTTAGGGCTATTTGGGGATTCTAGTTTCAGGGTTTGTTTGTGCGTCAAGCTATTGAAGGATTCTAGTTTTCAGGGTTTGTTTGTGCGTCAAGCTATTTGGGGGTTCTAGTTTTCATGGTTTGGGCGTCAAACCATTGGGCGATTTTACTGCTGCTGGTGCTGGTGCTTGTCCTGCTGCTGCTGCTGCTGCTGCTGCTGCTGCTGCTGCTGCTGCTGCTGCTGGTGTTGCTTGTGCTGCTGTTGCTGGTGCTGCTGTTTGTCGTGCCGCTGCTGCTACTGCTGCTACTGCTGCTGGTGCTCTTAAGCACGCCCCTCATTTGGCGATTCCGGTTCAACATGCGTCTTAAACACCCCCCACATTTGGCGATTCCGGATCATCATATATCTGAAACACGGCCCCTAATTTGGCCACTCCGTTTCATCATATATCGAAAACTGCCCTCTCATTTGGCCATTCCGGTTCAACGATATATCTGGAAACACGCCCCCTCGTTTGGCGTTTCCGTTTCATCAGCTATCTTAAATATGCCCCCTCACTTGGCGATTCGGGTTCATCATATTCAACACGCCCCCGCATTTGGCGATTCCGGTTCATCATATATCTGAAACACGGCCCCTCATGTGGCGATTGCGGTTCATCGTCCATCCGAAACACAGCCCTTCATGCGGCGAAAACCAATTGAAATTTCGAAAACAACAAAAACCGAACAACTAACACAAATCCCATAGAAACCAATTTGCAAATCCGGCTCGTCATAAGAGAGGACCAAAGAACGAGAGGACAGGAGGACCAGAAGACCAGGGACTTGCGACAGGGAACAGGGATCGGGTGGCCAGGCGACCAACGGACGCGAAGACCAGGAGGCAAGAGAAACCAGAGGGCCAAAAACAAGATGTAGCAGAGAGTTGGAAAACATTGGAAAACCGCGGGGACCGAAGAAGCTCGGGACCAAGAAACCAGAGGACCAGGGGAACGCAGGACCAGGAGACCACGGGACCGGGGAAGCAGGAGACCAGGGAACCGCACGGGACCAGGGGACCGCGGGACCAGAAGACCAGAGGACTACCTGCAAGCCAAACCCTTTCAAGGACAGCCTCTCACCAAACCTTTAAAAAACAAAAAACAATTCTAAACCGTAATCTACAAACCCTATAAACCCTAAACCCGGACCCCGAGAGATCCGAAGCCTCCAGGCTCATCTTTCCAGGCCGCGCCCTCACGCGGAAGGAAGCGGCAGGAGCGCCTCAAGCTTTAGGGTTCGGGGCTTTAGGGTTTTAAGGTTTCGGGTTTAGGGTTTGGGGCTTTAGGGTTTTAGGGCTTTCGGGTTTAGGGTTTGGCACTTTTGGGTTTAGGGTTCTGGGGTTTGTAAGCGTTTTATAGGGCTTTAGGTTTAGGGTTCCAAGCTCCAGGCACGGGAATTGCAACGGTGTCTTTGTCCGACAGGGATTGACCCGAAACACACCAATGGTGATGTGCACTGCATTGTTGAGCACCGGCAACTGAGCAGACCGAACATCCAGGCAGGCGTACAGGATCACGCCACCACTTGCAGGGTCCGGATACACCTGCAGGTTCACGGTTGGATCCTCCAGCACGATCTGACGATTGCATGTCAGTACACCGCCGTCCCATCTTAGTTAGGACGAGGAAAACTATGGAAAACTGTGCCAGCATTGTCAAGCAAGACTTCCGCCAAATTGACTCCGCGCGAGCTGCAAGGGCACTTCTTGGTCTTCACGGTACCTCGTGATTGAGCTTGGTGGGCCGAACTCCTCAATGGTCATGTCGCACCACGAAAACAAAACACGTTCTCTTACTTGGCCTAACTACAGAGGTTTTAGGGTTTAGGGTGTGATCAGTCCCCAATTTTTTGGCCATTGCCAGCAAGTCAAGTCCTTGTATGTGTACTTGCTACGGGCTGGAAAACCTAAAGGACCCGCACCCAAAGCAGCTGTGGACCTTCTTGACGAGCTCTTTTACCTGACACCTCTTGCAAACAATTGCCTATGTTGCGGCTCTACTGCCAAATTTTGAAAAGAATCAGGGGTTAAACCCTAAACCCGTAGGTTCTGAACCCTGTAAACCCTAAAACCTAACACTCCGCACCCTTCCATCCTAGAACCCCTGCCCTTCTTCCAAGCACACCAAAACTGGAAAAAACTATCCAAACAAAGCCCTCGACCCCTACAACCCAAACCCCAAACCCTGAACCCTAAAGCCTAAGAGCCCCACCCACAAAAACCGATATGCTGAGCCTCATGTCAAGCTGGGCTCATGAGGCATCCACCCGCCAACTCCACTCATAATTCGACTACAGAGGAGGGTTCAGGGTTCGTCCTCTGGGTGAGGAACCTAACATCCTACGAAGGCTACTTTAGCAAGTGTTGTTGGACTCAAAGCCACATATCATCCCAAATCGAAAAACAACCCTAAACCTGTAACCAACACCCAAGCAACCCGGAACTTGCCTGTGTGACCTATCTTGCATCCGTGCTTTGCCACTTGTCTTGGCTCCTTGCCCGCATGCGGATCCTCCGCCTGCTTGTCATCTTCTTAGTTACAGAAACAGTACCAACGACATCTCCTTAATGTGCGAGCCTTAATAATTAGAATAGGGTTTGAAAATATATTATAGTATAACAATAAGAATAAGGAACCCCCCAAAACCCTATTCAATTTACCAAGACCCCTACATTAACCCCAGTGTTTAGGAAGTTAAATTTTCGCGTTTAAGGCTTCGGAGAGTTTCCACGGAACCAGGTCAACCCTGAACTACGCAATCTTATCCGAAGAAAGTGGGACTCTTGGATTAAGGGCAGTTGGATTGTTTTTATACACTTATATATAAATGTTCTGTTCTGTTCTGTTTCGGCAGCCAAGCTAGCTGCAGGGAACCCCCGTCCAAGGGCCAAAGCAAACAAAAGAAGACCCACTACAACGCTGAGAGTTGTGGAACAGCTGGACGGGCCATCAAAAGCTATGTAGCACCGGACAAAGCCGGTGCTCAGTGAGCTTTTCAAGGCACAGCGGCTCCAATGTGCAGATCAGACGCTCCAAAAAGGCCCTATGCTTAGCATGAATTGCCTTGGCCATGAACAACACATCAGCGAAAGCTTCGCATGTTGTGAAGGAGTCCAGACCTCGTCTGCTTGAGGTTCTCCCACGAGCGTGACACAAATTGCGCCTTTCCGGCTCGAAGAACTTACAGTTTTGCCACACATGGTGCCACAGAGCCCCGGCGGAATACCTGCAGCCACAAGCAATCAAGCAATGCAATGTTGCACGTTGGCCTGCGAAGGTGAATACACTTTCTGTTGCGCTTCACAGAATATGCCGAAACTGAGGGTGCTGCAGAACTTATGAAACAATAACTAAGGGTCTTTGGGTAACTTATATACTTAAAACTAAGTACCTAACGCTCCTAGTAGTCAATCAGCGTGTACTTCTCAGCCAAAAAGGCTTCCGATTTCATTTGTTGGTAGCCTTGAGGGGCCCAAGTGCTTTTTCTTGAGCCCGTAAACCCCAAATGCCACATATACATACATACATATATACATACATACATACATACATACATACATACATACATACATACATACATACATACATACACTTAGACTATATAGATATCCACATATACATTTCGCTGTAGATGTATGTTGTAGATATATATATATATATACTATAATATTGTAAGTTTATATACAGTCCTTGCCTTACCTTGTTGGGGAATATGCTGGAGCCTGAAAGTTTGGGATAGAGCCTGCGGCCTGAGGAGCTGCATCTGCATTGCAGATTCGGGCTCAGGGTTTTCGGTGGAAATGCAGCGTGTGGCTAAAGGCGGTTTCGGGTTCGAGATGGGAACTTGACGTTCAGCCTTGAAGGTTTAGGGTTCGGGATTCTTGTGATAAAGGAGTTCGGTTCATGTGATCATCACGAGGATGTAGTGTATTCAGATAGATGACGATAGAGTAGCACGTGGGACAACCGAACCCAGCCAAAGCTCGAGGAGTGGGGGTGAAGAATACAGAGTTGTTGCTGTTCTGCTGGGAAGCAGAGTAGGGATTCCCAAAGCTCCGAAAACCAAAGCCCTTAAATGAGGGCCTTAATAATTGGAATAGGGTCTTGAGGTCCATTAAACTGTAGTTGTAATAAGGAACCTCGAAAATAGTATAAGCAACTGTTTGGGCCCCTATACTAGCCTGAACCAACCCTTACATCGCAAACCAAAACACCACCTCACCCCTGACCCATGCCTGAAGCTTCAAACCACCTTAAGCTTCCGAGCACGCGCGTGCGGCGCGCGCGCGCGCGCGGGGTCGGAATCGGAAGAGATTAGAAACGGTTTGACCGGGAGAACAGGAACGATAGTAGTCTCGACGGAGCCACAACAACGATAGTACCCAACTACGGCAATACGCCAAATAGATACTACCAGAACGTGGTAGCGTTATATTACTAAGACTGACATAGAAAAAAAAACAAAACCCTAAACCCTAAACCTTAAACCCTATAACCCCACGCATAGGAGCTGGTCTGAAGGGGTTGAAAAATCAAAGGTACAAGTGCCTTGTCTACGGGGCTTCTTGTGATGAGGATCCTACCATTTCTTGGGCGGACAGATTCGGCCCCCTAGCCCTAAACCCCCCGAAGCCCTAAATCCCCGAGCACCCTGAAGCCCTAAAGTCTATAAACCCTAGACCCGTAAACAGCAAAATCCCTCCGTCCCAAGACCCTCAACCCTCGGCCCCCGAACCGGAAACACCCCCACCCCTAAACCCCCAAACCCTCTAAACCCTCAAACCTCAACCCCGAACCCGAAACCCCCAAGCTCGCCGCAAGCCCCCAAACCCTAAACCCTAAAGCCCCACCCCCGAAGTCATCAACCCGGAGCACAAGACGTCCCGCGACGTCGCCTCGAGGCGCACCAGGGAAGGGCCCCGAAAACCCAGCGCCAAGGTCGGCGAGGAGCTGCCCCGCGCGAGCCGACTCCTGTGGGTTTAGGGTTTAGGGTTTAGGGTTTGGGGTTTAAGGTTTAGGGTTTAGGGTTTAGGTCGGCGAGGAGCTGCCCCCTTTTTGTGGTTTGTATTTGGGATCCTATTACGTAATCCCAGACAGGAACTACTATGGGGCCTATGGGTAAACTTGCCATAAACACTGAAGCATCCTCAAACGAGGGAACGCCTGCCAGCAGAACGGAGCCCGAAACCATAAACTCCCCGCAGGTCGAAGACTTGTAGATCTTAGAGATTAAGGTTTAGGTTTTGGGGTTTAGGGTTTAGGTTTTGAGGTTAAGGGTTTAGGTTTTGGGGTTTAGGGTTTAGGGTTGGGGTTTTGGGGTTCAGGGTTTAGGATTTCGGTTTTGGGGTTTAGGGTTTAGGGTTTAGGCTTTGGGGTTCAGGGTTTAGGCTTGGGGCCTCGGATGAAGGTTTTAGGGCTTTGGTCGTTGGGTGTTGGGCTTCGGGTTTAGGGTATTGGGCTTGGTCGCGTTGCGGGGTTTTGGGCTTGCGGTTTGGGGTTTAAACCTTTGGGCAAGGAGATTAGGGTGTTGGGCCTAACGTTTTGGGGTTTAAGGTTTTGGGCTCAGGGTTTAGTCTTGGGAGCTGACGGCCTAGGGCCTTAGCATTTAGGGCTTAGGATTTAGGACTTTATGGCATAAAGGGCCCCCAAACCCTATTCTAATTCATGAAGGCACCTACATTAACCAAACAAGTCAAACCCTAAACCCTAAACCCTAAACCCTAAACCCTAAACCCTAAACAAAACCGAACGCAAGCCTCCAAACGACTTGGTCGTCACGGAGGAGATGCAATGTGCCCTGGCGGTCCTCTCAGGCAACTTGCGGGGTGGCCCTAAGGTTTAGGGTTTAGGGTTTAGGGTTTAGGGTTTAGGGTTTAGGGTTTAGGGCTGTCCATACACTCACCAACAAGGAACCTGGTAATGAGACTATGATTCACAGGAGTCTGGTGAGTCTAAACCCTGAACCCCGGCCTGAAAAAGGCTAATGTAGGGGCCAAAAAACTTAGAATAGGGTTATGCTGTAGATTATACTATAGCTATAGTAAGGAACCCTCCCAAAACAGTGTAGGTAATTCTTAAGGCCCCTATATTATCGGGTTTTTGCTGCCCGGGCTTTCGGACGGCACGTCCATGACATAGGAAGTGGGGCCCGGTTTAGGCTTTAGGGTTTATAGAGGTCCCTTTGAGAGCTCCTTTGGGAGTCATACTGTTGATGATATAAATTCTGCATTACCTTAAGGACCCTAAACGGGAATTATTGTACTGTATATTCCTTATTCTGGGTAAGGAAGGATTTATATCATCAATAGTATTTTAAAGTTTCTAGACCCTGGGTCCTTCAATGGTAGGAATAGGCTAAAGCTTTGAGATTCACCCACCGCAATAACCTCCTGATCTGTCGACATGTCCTGAGGCCCACGATGCCAGCAGCAACAAAAAAACAACTGTTCCCGTAAACTCCCCTTGCCACAACTTCCAGAACCCTGAACCCTAAACCCTAAATTCTAAACCGAAAAAACCTGAACCCTAAACCCTAAACTCTAAACCGAAAAAATCCGAAACCCTAAACCCTCAATTCTAAACCCAAAATCCTAAACCCTAAACCGAAAGCCCTCAACCTGCAGCTCGACCCAGAAGTTGCCCCCCCTGAAGCTCGTCAGCCCTAGGTTTAGGGTTTAGGGTTTAGGGTGTAGGGTTGGAACCCTCAAAACCTTAAGCCCTAAGCCTCAAAGCTGCAGCCCAAGACCCACATAAAAGCTAAAAGCTTTTAAAAACTACACCAAGGCTCCGGAGGGTATCTTACAAACATGGCCATCATACAGAACGTTTCGGCTCGAAGATTTTTCCGAGCATGCATAATCGGCAAAGGTGTCCTCGATCTTCAAGCAATTGCCAGGACCCCAGCTCCTCAAAGGGCTTTTATATAGGGGTCTACCAGGACCCCACAAAGTGCCCTTTAATGGAGCGCTGATGGTCCTGAATTGTTGGCATTTAAGGTATATCATAGAGGGTAGTTGGGGCTTTTAGGGGTTTTATTGGTTAGGCGTTGGGGGTTTAGGGCTTAGTGCTCTGGGTCGACGTTTCAGGGTCTACGGTTTGATACTTGCTTTTCTAGGGCTTATAGCGTTTTGGTTTCTGGGTTTAGAATTCAGGCGGCTTTCTTTTGCGTTCTGGGGTTTAGGGCTCCGTCATGCTCTCTGCTGTAACTCGCGATAGCTAGTCGCTGGTACCATAGGGTTCACTTCATGAAGCATGATATGGCTACAAGGCTCTGCCGCTTCCTAGTTCTGGCCCTGCTTCCGGGCGGCTCTTCATGCAGGTCTAAGTTTAGGTTTCTGGACTGCGGGGGAGTTATGCCAAGCTTTGGGGACATGGCCCGGAAGAAAAGGGGCTTGCACAGACTTCGTCTGACTACTTTCCAGGGGCCACTCCTGACTCTAACCCTGCCACAACACCCTTAACACCAAGAAATCCGGAACCCTTCTCCTAAGCTAAATACGAATCGCCAGATACCAACATCCGAAGACTTACGGCCACGTAGAGCGAACCAGACATGTTTCCGCAACTCCTGGAACAAATCCTAGCCAGCCCAACAAGAATAAGGCTTGGAGTCAAGGTTTGGGTCTGGGGGTCTAGGGTGTTGAGGGGGATATCACATACAGACACACATATATGCACGCAGTCCTAGAATCTAATCCCGGACCTGGTCGACCTTGCGGGACTTCTTGATGCTCAGTCGGACACATGGTTGGCTGTGCCATGAAGCTGGATAAGCATTCCACAAAAGCCTTCGGCGAGTAGCTTTCATGCGGGATGTCTATCCTTTGTCACATGGCCAAGCCAAGCGCCGATGTCTTCATGGCTTTGCCCGGATTGAAGGAACCGCGTTTCAGCCCGCCTGGTGCGATCAGTTGCCACCGTCAGCGCAAGATAGTGGCACATGCTGTTGCCTTTTTGCTTCTTGTGAGCAGCTGCCCGCTTGGACAACAAACTCCGTCCGCGTCCATGTCCCGAACTCACGGATCGAGTGCAGCATCTGTGAGGCCAGCTCACATGCCGAGCAAGAGTATATCACATCGTATCTTATTACATGAAGGGTGTGTTCTTGTCCGAGACTACTTTGATTGGCATACACGAATACATGCCCACATCAAACAGACGGACGGACGACGGACAAACGGACCGACGGACCACAGACAGGCATACATGTATCACATTGGAACTAACGTATTGGGGTCTCGCATGCTAAACCTAATAACCCGAACACTGCGCAATGCCAGGCGATAAGAATGCAATACCCTGAATGCTGGAACGCTACACCCTCATCCTGAACCCTAAATCCTAAACTCTAAACCCTAAGCCCCTAACCCCAAACTCCTAAACCCTATAAACCCTGGAAACCCTAAACCCTAAACTGCTAAACCCTTGGAACCCTAAACCCCTAAACCCTAAACTCCTAAACCCTATGAGCCCTAAACCCTAAACCCTAGATCCTAAATCCTAAACTCCTAAAGCCCAACCCCAAGAGACTCCTCTCGGCGTTGGCGGGAGCGGATTCTCCAGCTATCACGGACCCATCCTTAGTCAGGGACCAGGCCATACGGTTGATGGTCAAAATCCTGCATGACCTTAAGGACCCTAAACTATGGGAATTATGATATATTCCTTCTCATGGGTCATGCAGGATTTTGACCATCAGCCAGTAGCTTCAGGGTTTCGGGGTGTGGGGCCTAAAGGGTCGGTTTGGGGATGTTGGGGTTTAGGATGGTTTCAGGTGTAGGGCTTAAGGACTCTGCTCCTGAGAAGGATCCTGATCTACGCACAGTCCCTAAACCCTCAAGCCTCAGAGCTTCGAAACCCTGAGGCCCTCAACAAGGCCCCAACACCTGCCTGAGGCTCGACACCGCTATCTGGGTCATAATCCACCATTTCGTAGGGACACGGTGTCGAGTCTTCGTTCAACCAGACTTATATTGGGACTACAGAGGTAAGTTGTGACCCATGTGTCAACACTCTACATGAAGTTACCACCCAAATCCAAGGGTTCAGGAGCATCAACAGGCAGACTTTGTGGGTTGAAGGTCTATAAGCTTAAAAGGGCATAAGGGTTCAGGAAGCCTTAACCCATCTTAGTCCTAAATTCTTGAAGTCTTGGGGTTTAGGGTTTTTGGTGTGGGGTTCTTATTAAGGCCTTATGCCCTAAAGCCCTTGCCAGATTCACAGCGCTAATTGGGGTAAAACTTGGGATCTCAATGACGAGAACAGGGCTTTCTGGGCACATTATGATGTAAAGAAGCGCTATATCACAGGTAGGAGTTCAGCCACTTTAGGGTTCAGAGTGCTTGAGTCTCTGTCCAGGCTTCAGGGGGTTTAGGGTTTAGGTGCACCTCTTGTCTGCGTACTGTAGGGGCCTTAATAATCAGAATAGGGTTTTAGGGTATATAATCCTTATAAAGAGGAACCCCCCAAAAAAAAATAGCACAGGTAATTATTGAGGCCCCTGTGGTACAGGATCAGCCCTGTAAGACGCCATGCTGCAGCCTTTCCACCCAAGTGACACTGCTCAGTGCATATATCTTTGGGAAGGTACTTAGTAGAACAGCCATGGCAGCAGCGAAAACATGGAGACCAGATCAGCCACAAACTCCTCAATGTTCTTGATGAATGATAGAGTATTATATACCCCACAACCCTATTCTACTCAACAGTACTTCTTCTGGTAAACAGTCGTCGCCGCTGGGTGGCAGTAGCCGTTGTCTCGATTCTCGATAGTGGTGGTGGTGGTGGTGGTGGTGGTGGTGGTGGTTGTGCAAGGCCAAAGCAGCAGGGTGTAGGGTTTAGGCTTTGGGGTTTGGGGTTTAGGCTTTAGGGTTAGGCTTTAGGGGTTCAGATAGCAACTATGTCAATAATTCTGACAGGAACAACTTTTCCAACACGTGCGGCCCACAAAGGCAACGCGCAGAAATCTGGCTGCTAGCCCTACCAATAAAGATACGAATCACACCCCTCATTCCTGAATCAAGACAGATCAAGAGCCACCCACAGGAACAGCGGAGGCATAGCACACACAGCAGTTGAGGTTGACCTTTCGGCTTACGTCTTGGGCAAAACAAGATAAAACCTACACCCAGAAAGTCTCAGAGCATTAATTATAAGCTCTGTGTTTGTTTAGGGTTTAGGGTTTAGGGTTTAGCCGTGTGACACAGTGCCACGCGAGCTCAACGCCAGCGGTGGGAGGCCACAGTAGAGGCAGCTGGCCAGGAAGCTCCTACACATGGTACGGGGTTCAGGGCTGCTTGACCTTGGTCCGTTTCAGCCAATACAGCGGCAATGCTTACCTGAACACCAAAAATACGGAGAATAGTCGCCTTTTAGAGGTTATAGGGCAGTATTTTACGTAGTTTTGGGGGTTTAGGAAAGAACTCATTGGCTTGAGAAACTGAGAGCCTTGGGCAACAAACGAGACGTACTCACTACAGTCATAGTCATGTAGGGGCCTTGCTAATTAGAATAAGGGTTTGGGCCCCTTTGTAGTACTATTATGATAAGGAGCCCTAAGGAAACATATTGGTAATCATTTAGGCTTCTATATCAGGGTGCCCTTAGCTTAGTCGACAAATTGTCTTAGCTTCGCCATTGGTGAATCTCCTCTCAGCCTTTCAACAGAGACCTCGCCGAATCTCACCCCAACAATAACAAAATAAAACAAAACCCCGCCGACTGCCGAGATTAATTAGAACATTCGCGTATACCCTGCTGTCGTAGGAAAAATATCGCGGCCAAAATACTTCGAGCAGGGGTGTGGGGGTATAGTATAGTATCCAGGCTCCTACAGCAACCGGGCTGCATTATTCAGAAATCGAAGATAATGTAGGCGCCTGTAACTAATCAGAATAAAGTTTTGGGGGTTCCTTATTATAATTCTAGTAATTATGATATATACCAAACCCTATTCTATTTATTAAGGCCCCTGTTATATTACCCTTATCGAAAATTTGGCTCTGCAGTGATGGTGGTAGTGGCTCGAAGCTCTCCCCCGCAAAACTGTGCGGTGTACGGCCCTGGGCCGTAGCACCCCTATGCGGTGCCGAGCGGTGCGTGGCTACTTGCCAGCCTGTTTGCACTTCGAGCACCGGTGCACCTCGTGGACGTCCTTGGCCCAGGGCTCATGAATTTGCTTGGCACAGGGCGGTCTGCCATAATCGCAGCTTGAAATTTGACAGGCGATCGCGCAGCAAACGCTGCCATTGCTGTGCTTAAACAAGGGGCGAAGCTCGCCGTTGCGGCAGCGCACGTACTTGATCTCGGTGGTCACCCGTTCGCTCGGCGTCAGCGCTCCGTGCGGCTGGTCGCTGGTCTGGTATTAGTGGTTCTGAAGCCCTATAGACCCTAAACCCCAAGCCCAAAGCCCTAAACCTGAACCCCACACCCTATCTTCTGAAGCCCTACACCTTAAACCCAAAGCTCTAAGCCCTAAACCTAGACTCTACACCCTACACTCTAAACCCCAAGCCCTACACCCTAAACCCTAAATCTCATCCGTGACAATTCTCAGCAAGTGGAGGAGTCAGGGGTGTCAGGGGCCAGATCTCCTTGAGGCCAGGTCGGCCTCAACCAGAAATAACCTAGTCTTGTAGGTGTATAGGGTTTAGGGTTTATAGGGTTTGGGGTTTAGTTAGTGCTTATAGGGCTTATAGGGTTTATTGGGCTTATAGGGTCTATAGGGCTTGGGGTTTACAGGGTTCCTTACTGCCAGCTCCTTGTACAAGCCCCCAGGGGCGGGAGCTTCGGAGGGCCCGGGTCGAATATAGGGGCCTTAAATGATTAGAATATAGGGCTTTTGGGGATATTCTACTATAGATATAAACAGGAAGCGCACAAAGAATAGTACTGGTAATTATTTAGACTATTAGGGACCTTGTTCTATTATAGCTACAGTAAGGAACCCCCAAAATTAGTATAAGAAACATTCAGGCACCCATACTAAACCCTAAACCCTAAACCTAAACCCAAACCCCTTAAGGGCATAGGGTTCTAGAGTTGGGGTTTCCAGGTTTCGGGAGACCTGGCCCTGAACCCAGGAGTTTAGGGTTCAGGGTTTATAGGAGTTTATAGGGTTTAGGGTTTAGGAGTTTACAGGGCTTTGGATTTAGGGTCTAGGAGTTTATAGGTTTAGAAGTTTAGGGTTTGGGGTTTAGGGTTGAGGAGTTTATAGGTTTAGGGTTTAGGGAAACCCTTGCCACAAAACCCTAGAGGGCCTCCTCGCGATCCGTCCTTGGATTGCACAAGACCAGAGACATGAGGATCCGCTTGCAGGCAGCAGAGTCAAACACCACTCGCAAGGAGCCTTGCCCTAAGGCCTACAATGAACCCCTCGGCCCCAAACAACAATAGAAAATGTTCGATGATTGACATCGGGGCTGACAGCAAAAGTAAGAAACATGAAGCACGAGCCGGTCTAGACGCTAGACGTCGCAACCTCCCTTGCAGACGAAAGGCCCGAGCGCTCCGGGGCGGAGCCAGGCCAGGAATGCAGATCCTGGGAGTTGTTGTTTAGGGTTTAGGGTT